>CANTUR010001185.1:0-79492 GCA_947683625.1 Mallotus nudiflorus
TATTTATTATTATTTGATTATTTTATTTATTATTAAATTATTAAAATTTATTTTTTTTTTCTTTTTTTCTTTTTTTCTTTTTTTTTTTTCTTTTTTTTTCTTTTTCTTTTCCTTTTTTCTTTCTTTTTCTTTTCTTTTCTCTTTCCTTTTCTTTCTTTTTCTTTTTCTTCTTCTTCTTCTTCTTCTTCCCGTAGGTAGGCGCCGGACCACCCACTATTCCTCACGTCGTTTCTCCCTCCTCCGACCACCGTTTTTGACACCGCCGGTCTCTATCTTCTCCTTGAGCTCCGGTGAGTGTTATTCTAGCTTTTGTTTGAGCTAAAACGGTCTAGAATTGCTTAGGTTTTGAGTTGAATATTTCGGCCACTTTTGGTTTTCGATTTTTTTTGAGCTTCAATTTGGATGATTCATGGAAACTTCCTTCACAAATGTTGTTCCTGGTAGTTTAATCTTCATGTATGAATTTTTACAGAATTTTTGGAGATTGTTTGGATTTTTGGGTATTTTTGAATATTTTAATATTATTTTCGAATTTTCGAAATTAATTATTTAAATTATGAAATTGGAGTTTATGGTTGAATTAGGTGTTGAAATGAATTATAGGAATTTATTTGGAATTTTTATGAATTTCTAAGTATTTATTTTTTAATTATTGAAGTTTATGTGATTTTGTAAAATTAAGTTTAATTGTGTTTTTATTTGAATTTAATTGGTTAATTGAGTTTAATTATTGATATTATTGATAAATATGTTGAGAAAATTAATTTTGGATAATTGTATGATTTTGGTGAATTTTTGAAGTAATTTAGGTATATATATATATATAGGGGTATTTTGGTAATTTTACCCTAAATTGTCTAAAAATGTAATTTAATTGGTTTTAATATTTATTTAAGGTATAAAAATGATTTCTACAAAACATTTAGTATTTTTAACTAATTAAAACTATTTTTCGTGAATTATTTTCAATTATATATATAATATACGGTTTTTCAAATAAAATGAGTTTTAATCGATTTTTATAGTGTTTCAAGGTCAATTATGTAATTTTTATTTATAAAATGTATTTTTATGACTTAAGGATATTTTTGGTATATTTGAATATATTTTCTGTGTTTGTGGACCCCGGTCGACAGATTGTAGTCTGGAGTCCGACCGAGGGGTTGTGATTGTTTATGGTGTTATTTTTGAAGTGTATTTTCTTTGCAGGGTCGGCTCTACTCTTTTGAGTAGAGAGATGTCTGTTTTACAGGGGAGGTTCTGCCGGATTTCCGGTAGAATTCTCGTAAAACGTGATATCCAGTCGAACCCTAATTTTCGATTCTGTGTTTAATACTCTAGATTGAATTCTAGGATTTCTGTTAGGGTTATTCTGATGTCGATTAATTATTTCTTGTTTAGTTGCGCCGAGACCGAGGGTTAGTGGACCAGGCCCGTCGGACCTGTCTCGTGGAGCGCATTAGGTGAGTTACTATATTATATATATATGCTTAGGATGCATGATTTAGAAAAATGCATGTTTTATTTTGACTAAATATGCATAAATAACATGATTTTATATTCAAGTATATTTTTGGTATATTTTTGGTATATAATAAATTATATACATGTTTTTATTAATAAAATATATTAAAATGTTTTTAAATATATTTTTTAGTTTAATTCATGATTTGATTGGATTTATTTGACATATATATACTCAAAATATACCTGGTTTATGTTTGGTATATTTCCAGTATATATATGGTTTATATTGTTGATTTATTTAAATTCATGCATCATGTAATTGTGAATGAATGTTTTATTATTTATTACTGAAGGATATCAATAGAACGTGCTACCTAGTGGGCAGCACTAGGACCGAGTACGTACCGGTACGCCTATAGTATTTAGGCTTTATTACTGACTATTTGTGGATATCGATTTTGATTATGATTATTGATATATGTGAGATGTGGTTTGGGTGTGATTGCTGGAGCTCGGTTGACCAAGTGTCTCGGGGCCAATCACACTGGCAGTCAGACTGCTGGAGCTCGGTTGACTTAGTGTCTCGGGGCCAGTCTACTATCCATATGGATTAAGTGGATATATTTGGAATTAGTGAGCCTGTATGGCTAGAGTGTTGTTTAACACTATTTTTCTGAGGTTGCGATATTCTAGGGTTCTATGTGATCCTTCATAAAAGTTGATTTTTCAAACAAAATATATAAAATGATTTTTCTGCATCTGTATGAACTTGCCTGTATATATACATATTACTCATATACTGTTGACTGTTTGCATTATCACTTAGAGTGTATGTATATATACTATAGTAATTCACTCAGTGAGGTCTGACTCCCCTCCGTTGACTATTTTTCAGGAGAGTCAACTTCCTCAGACCTCAGTAGCAGGTCGATACGCCGGATTTCTTCCGCCCCGGTTTCTTTATGTAAATTGTCTACTTGAGTCTTATTTATTTTATCTAGACACTGCAGTAGTTGTAAATTAAAGTATTGGATTTCATGTATTTTATTTTTAAAAGAGATGTATTATGTTAAAACTGGATTTGTATAAGATTATACATTTATGAGATTATATATGCGATGTGATGAGTTTTGAATTAAATCCAGTTGATATGGATGATATTGCAATATTTATGATTTTATTTTCCGCTGCATACTATATTTTTTATGGTTATTATTGCATTTTTATTTTATTTTTAGGCTTGCTACGGGTTCCGGATTCGAAAGAATTCCCGTTCCCTAGCGCCGGTCATGACCCCTGTTTTGGGTCGTGACACCGCATAACTCTTCTGTCTACTAACTGCGGTCTCTAATCTACGCTTGATCACGGCGACTTTCTCTGCAGCATCCTGAACCATCTCTGGTCCAGTCAAAGCTCTCTCACCAATCTCATCCCAACTCAACGGGGATCTACACTTCCTTCCATACAACGCCTCATATGGTGCCATACCAATACTGCTATGGTAGTTGTTATTATATGCAAACTCAACAAGCGAAAAATGATCATCCCAGCTACCTCCCAAATCCAAGACACACATCCTCATCATATCTTCTAGTGTCTGGATCGTCCTCTCAGACTGACCATCTGTCTGAGGATGAAAAGCAGTACTGAAATCCAACCTAGTGCCCATCGCTTCCTGCAACTTCTACCAAAAACGAGAAGTAAACATCGAACCTCTGTCTGGACACAATGGACACAGGTACTCCATGAAGGCACACAATATGCTTCACGTACAACTTCGCCAATCTAGCAACTGAATATGTGGCTTTCACAGGCAAGAAATGTGCAGACTTCGTCAACCTGTCTACAATCACCCAGATGGAATCGTATCCATCCTTTGAACGAGGTAAACCGACCACAAAATCCATAGCTATCCTTTCCCACTTCCACTCGGGAATAGGAAGAGGCTGAAGCTTCCAGAAGGCTTTTTGATGTTCGGACTTTCACTTGCTGACACGTCAAGCACTTAGCAACATAATCAGCAACATCCTTCTTCAATCCATCCCACCAGTATAGATCTCTGATACTGTGGTACATCTTGGTAACACCCGGATGAAACGCTGTAGGCTGTAGAATGTGCTTCCTCTAAAATCTCCTCTCTCAAATCATCCACATCAGGAACACACAATCTACCACTGATCCACAACACACCATCATCATCGAGTGTGAAATCAGTGAACTTCCCTACTCTGACATTCTCTGCAAGCTCTTCTAGAATAGGATCTCGGCTCTGAGCTGCTTTTAATCCTATCCCTTAGCACAGATCGCACTTTAAACTGAGCTAACAGTCCACCTGATCTACTAATCTTCATCATCAGACCTTGATCCACCATCAAATGCAACTCCTGGATCAATGGTCTCCTCTCAACACCAATGTGAGCAAGACTACCTGAGGACTTCCTACTCAAGGCATCTGCTACCACATTAGCTTTACCCGGATGGTAAAGAATCTCGCAATCATAATCCTTCAACAGTTTCCAACCATCTTCTCTGCCTCAGATTCAAATCTCGCTGCTGAAAAATGTACTTAAGGCTCTTGTGATCAGTAAATATCTCACAAGTCACCCCGTACAGATAATGTCTCCAAATCTTCAAAGCAAAGATCACTGCAGCCATCTCCAGATCATGTGTAGGATAGTTCTGCTCATGCTTCTTTAACTGCCTCGAAGCATAGGCTATCACCCTTCCATTCTGCATCAACACACAACCAAGACCAATTCTAGAGGCATCACAGTAAACTGTGAACTTATCCACACTATTAGGCAAAGCTAATACTGGCGCTGTGGTCAACTTCTCCTTCAACAACTGAAAACTATTCTCACAAGCTTCTGACCACTCGAATCTAACATTCTTCTGAGTCAAGCGAGTCATAGGGGCTGCTATCCTGGAAAAAATCCTGCACAAACCGCCTATAATACCCGGCTAAACCCAGAAAACTCAGAATCTCCATGACCGAGAGTAGGTCTAGGCCATTCAGATACTGCCTCAATCTTCTGTGGATCAACCTGAATACCTTCTTTAGACACTACGTGTCCAAGAAAAGAAACACTCTCCATCCAGAAATCACATTTCGAGAATTTAGCATAAAGCTGATGATCTCTCAGTGTCTGTAGTACAATCCTCAAGTGATATACATGCTCTTCCATACTCCTCGAATATACCAGTATATCATCAATGAAGACTACCACATACGGTCTGAATACTCTGTTCATCAGGTCCATAAAAGCTGCTGGTGCATTAGTCAAACCAAAAGACATCACCAGAAACTCATAATGACCATAACGAGTGCGGAACGCTGTCTTAGGAACATCGACCTTCACTTAATCCGCAACTGATGATAACCCGACATCAAGTCAACCTTAGAAAAGAACTGTGCACCCTGTAACTGATCAAACAAGTCATCTATCCTCAGGAGAGGATACTTATTCTTCACCGTCATCTTATTCAACTCTCTGTAGTCAATGCACAGTCTCAGGGTACCATCCTTCTTCTTCACTCCTTCTTCTTCACAAACAGGACTAGTGCACCCCAAGGAGAAACACTAGGTCTAATGAAACCCTTATCCAACAACTCTTGCAACTGCTCCTTCAACTCTCTCAACTCTGCAGGAGCCATACGATAGGGTGGCATAGATATAGGGAGTAGTACCTGGTACCAACATCTATACAGAACTCAATCTCTCTGTGAGGTGGTAAACCTGTCAACTCCTCGGGAAAAACATCAAGAAACTCACAAGCAACAGGAACATCTGTGAGTGACAACTTCTCCACTGACGTATCCCTAACCAATGCCAAAAACCCCTGACAACCTTTCCTCAACAACTTCCTAGCAGAAATAAGATTCTGAGGTGCTGAACTCCTATCACCCACAAACTTAAATTCTACTTCACCAGGAATTCTGAAAATCACCTCCTTATTCCTGCAATCTACCACGGCGAAGTGCTGAGATAAACAATCCATTCCCAAAATAACATCAAACTCCATCACATCCAACAAAATCAAATCAGCGGGTAATTCTCTATCTCCCACGAAAACTGGACAACCAGAAAGAACAATATCGGCGTCCAAGGAATCGCTCAGAGGAGTGGCAACAGACAAAGGAAAAGCCATCCTTGAAGCTTGCCAACAAGATTTAGAAGCAAAAATAGGAGAAACAAATGAATGCGTGGCACCCGGATCAAACAAAACCCATGCATCCAGGTAACAAACAGAAAGAATACCTGCCACGACTGCATTAGATGCCTGAGCATCCTGCTGAGTCAGATGAAAAACTCTGGCCTGACCTCGACCTCCCTGCTGACTGGTAGAAGCCTGGCCAACACCTCTGGGCACCTCCTCTAGTACCTCTACCACGGCTCTGTTGTGGAACAAACTGAGTGGAACTCTGATGCTGGGCTGGTGGTAACTGAAATGGCACGGGTGCTGCACTAGCAATCGACTACTGTGGGAATCGTGGAATCTGCTGCTGCTGATATCCGGAATAAGGACACGATCTGGCAAAATGTCCTGTCTGTCCGCATCTGAAACATGTCAGTGGTGTTCAGATAACACGGTCCCTGATGGACTCTACCACAAGTCTAACAAACACTGGCCGCTGATCCAGAACTACGACCACTGCTGCTGCTCGAAGCACCTGACCCAAATCTGAACGATCTACGCTGACCTCCACGGCCATGTCTACTACTCCGATGCACTCGCTGCTGCTGTCTCTGACTCTGCTGAGTCGAACCTCGCTGCTGACTACTCGAACCAACATGAAAACTCAAATATGGAGTAGCCTACAATCCACTCGACTGAACTCCCAACTGGTAATAATCAGGCATCGCTCCCTGCCTAACTAACCCTCAGCTCGATCTCCTTAGCTAGCTCAATCACAGACTCCAGAGTAAGACCTGCTGTGGGCATACCAGCAAAAGCTGAACCCAAACCAGTAACATAGGTAGTAACCGCGAAATACTGATCTCGCATCAGATCCTCAGCATATCTACCCAGACGAAGAAACTCTCGGGTATACTCCCTCTACAGATCGATCTCCACGAGAAATACTGATCAATCCGAAGACGATAACTCAAACGAAGAGGCTCTGGACAGAATCTCCTCATGAATCGCTCTCGAAACTGAGCCCAGGTCATCGTCATCATATAGGGCTGGATCATCTGAATGAACCAATCTAGAGCTGGTCCCTCAATAGACAACTCAACAATCATGATCCGCTGGTACTCGGTATGAGTAGTCCGAGTCCTAGTCTCAATCGCATGCAGAAAATCTAAAGGATCAGAAGTACCATTAAAAGCAATCCTGCCAACTCGGGCATAGAACAAAGCTGCCTCAGGGTCAGACATACCCTGCTGATAGGCAGGCTGAACAGGCTGAACAACTGGAGGAGCAGGAACATCAAACTCAGGCTCAACAGGCTCCTCATCCTGTAACTCTCTCTGCCTACGGCGACCTGCCGCTCCTCGAGGTCTACCTCTGCCACGACCTCTACGTCTAACTGGCTGCTCAGGAGGTAAAACCCTGATCCTGAAAAGACTCATCATCCTCGGCCTCATCGACCGGTGGAGCGACACGCGCTCGCCTCCTCATTCTGAAAAGACAAACGGAAAGATTCAGACAAAACAGACAATGGAGGAATAACGCTGAAAACTACAGCAAGGAATACTCATCAAGACATACTCGAACCTAATACACTGCAGTAGTCCAACAGAAAACACAACTTTAAAACTAGGGCCACAACTCACATAACTAAGCCCTGACACAGAACTCCACTCTGATACGAACTTCGCTCTGATACCAACTTTGTCACGACCCAAAACAGGGGCCATGACCGGCGCTAGGGAACGGGAATTCTTTCGAATCCGGAACCCGTAGCAAGCCTAAAAATAAAATAAAGCATGCCATAATAACAATAAAAATATAATATGCAGGCGGAAATAAAAATCATAATATCATTTTCCATATCAACTGGATTTAAACTAAATCTCATCTCATCACATAGATGTATATAATCTTTAATACAAATCCAGTTTCAATATAATACATCTCTTTAAAATAAAGTACATAAAATCCCATACTTTAATTCACAACTACTGCAGTGTCTAGATAAAATAAATAAGACTCAAGTAGACAATTTACATAAAGAAGCCGGGGGCGGAAGAAATCCGGCGTATCGACCTGCTACTGAGGTCTGAGGAAGTTGACTCTCCTGAAAAATAGTCAACGGAGGGGGAGTCAGACCTCACTGAGTGAATTACTATAATATATATACATACACACTAAGTGATAATGCATACAGTCAACAGTATATATATAATATGTATATATACAGGCAAATTCATAACAGATGCAGAAAAATCATTTTTATATATTTTACTGAAAAATCCCAGTTTATGAAGGATCACATAGAACCCTAGAATATCGCAACCTCAGAAAATAGTGTTAAACAACACTCTGGCCATACAGGCTCACTTATACCAAATATATCCACTTAATCCATATGGACAGTAGACTGGCCCCGAGACACTAAGTCAACCGAGCTCCAGCAGTCTGACTGCCAGTGTGATTGGCCCCGAGACACTTGGTCAACCGAGCTCCAGCAATCACACCCACAAATCACATCTCACATATCAATAATCATATCAAACCAATATCCACAAATAGTTAGTAACATAGCCTAAGCTATAGGCGTACCGGTACGTACTCGGTCCTAGTGCTGCCCACTAGGTAGCACGTTCTATTGATATCCTTCATTAATAATATAAATCATTCATTCACAATAAATGATGCATGAATGTAAATGAAACAACAATATAAACCATATATATACCGAAAAATATACCAAACATAAACCAGGTATATTTTGAGTATATATATGTCAAATAAATCCAGTCAATTCATTGAATTAAACTAAAAATATATTTAAAAAACATTTTAAATATATTTTTATTAACAAAACATGTATATAATTTATTATATACCAAAAATATACTTGAATATAAATCACATTATTTATGCATATTCATCAAAATAAAACATGCATTTTCTAAATCATCGCATCCTAAGCATATATAATAATATAGTAACTCACCTAATGCGCTCCACGAGACAGGTCCGACGGGCCTGGGTCCATTAGCCCTCGGTCTTGGCGCAACTAAACAAGCAATAAATAACCGACATTAGAATAAACCTAACAGAAATCCTAGAATTCAATCTAGAGTATTTAACACAGAATCGAAAATTATGGATTCGACTGGATATCACATTTTACAGAGAATTCTACCGAAAATTCGGCAGAACCCTCCCCTGTAAAACGGACATCTCTCTACTCAAAAGAGTAGAGCCGACCCTGCAAAGAAAATACACTTCGAAATTCAAGCTCAACACAATCAAAATCCCACGGTCGGACTCCAAACTACAGTCCACCGACCGGGGTCCACAAACACAGAACAATTCCAGATATACCAAAAATATCCTTAAATCACAAAAAATACATTTCATACGTAGAAATTACATAATTAACTTGAAACACTATAAAAAATCGATTAAAACTCATTTTATTAGAAAAATCGTATATTATATATATAATTGAAAATAATTCCCGCAAAATAGTTTTAATTAGCTAAAAATACCAAATAATTTGTAGAAATCATTTTTATACCTTAAATAAATATTAAAACCAATTAAATTACATTTTTAGACAATTTAGGGTAAAATTACCAAAATACCCCTATATATATAAATATACTTAAATTACTTCAAAAATTCACCAAAATTATAAAATTATCCAAAATTAAATTTCTCAACATATTTATCAATAATATCAATATTTAAACTCAATTAACCAATTAAATTCAATTTAAAACACAATTAACCTAATTTTCCAAAATCACCTAAACTTCAATAATTAAAAATAAATACTTAGAAATTCATAAAAATTCCAAATAAATTCCTATAATTCATTTCAACACCTAATTTAACCATAAACTCCAATTTCATAATTTAAATAATTAATTTCCGAAAATTAGAAAATAATATTAAAATATTCAAAAATACCCAAAAATCCAAAAAATCTCCAAAAATTCTACAAAAATTCATACATGAATATTAAGCTACTAGGAACAACATTTGTGAAGGAAGTTTCCATGAATCAGTCAATTCGAAGCTCAAAAAAATAGAAAACCCTAATAGGCCGAAATTTACAAATCGAAAACTAAGCAATTCTAGACCATTTTAGCTCAAACCAAAGCTAGAATCACACTCACCGGAGCTCAAGGAGAAGAAAGAGACCAGCGGTGTCGAAAACGGCTGGCCGGAAGAGGGAGAAACGGCGGTAGCTCGACTTTCGGCCTCTTAAGCTAATTCCGGCCAAACTCGTCGGGAAAGGGGGCTGCTGGTGGCGGGGAACGGCTGGGGACGGAGGTGGCTCACCGAGAGGGCACTCTGAACGGCGGCGAACGGAAGTTACAGACGGTGGAGGTGGGAGTCGCGTCCGGAGAAGAAGAAGAGAAGGGAGGGGCAAAAGTGTAATTTGGCAATTCTTTGATTTTTGATGTATATATGGTATATATATATACTTTATATTAAAATAATATTAAATTACACACATCAAATATACACCACACACATAAAAATATTAATATTTAATAATTTATACCAAATAAAATTAAATTAAATAACAATTAAAACAATTAAATACTTAATAAAATATTAGGGTATAATAAACCCTAATTAAATACATATACATACACATGCTTTATTTAATAATTTAAAAATATGTATGAGTTCATGCAAGTCCGTAAATACATCTAAAATAAATTAATAATAAATTGTTTACGTGAAAATTTCCCCGAAAATGCAAGTCCCGGGAAAATTTTACGTAAAACACTGTAAATAATATACCGTAATTAAAATAGGTTTTAAATACATATTAACTCGTAAAAATATCACATATATATTCAAAATTATTGACACTGCATATCCCTGTACAGTGTAAAAAAAAATATTTTTAAAAACACGGGATATTACAAAAACAGTGTTAGACAACACTCTAGCCATATAGGCTCACTTATTCCAATATATTCACTTATTACATTTGGGACAGTAGACTGGCCCCGAGACACTAAGTCAACCGAGCTCCAGCAGTCTGACTGTTAGTGTGATTAGCCCCGAGACACTTGGTCAACAGAGCTCCAGCGATCACACCTCCAAACCATATCTCACACATAAAATAATCATATCCAATCAATATCCTCGAACAAGTTAGGTAATTAGCTTAAATGCTATAAGCGTACGGTACGTACTCGGTCCTAGTGCTGCCCCACTAGGTAGCACGTTCTATCGATATCCTTCATTAAAATATAAAGCATACATTTATAAAAGTAAATGATGCATGAATAAAATAGCAACATAAACCATATATATACTAAAAATATACCAAAAGTAAAACTAGATAGTATTTCGGGTATATATACGTCAAATAAATCCCAATATAATTACAAATAAGCTAGAAATATATTCAAAAACATTTTAAGCATAATTCATTAATAAGACATGCATATAGTTTAAAATATACATAAAATAAACTAAAAATAAACTTAAGTAATAATTAAACCATTTATGCATATTTAATAAAAATAGAGCGTATATTTTTAGAATCATGCACCCTAGAGCACATATATATAAAATAGTAACTCACACTTAGTGCGCTCCTCGAGATAGGTCCGAACGAGCCTGGTCCACTAGGCCTCGGTCTCGGTGCAACTAAACAAACAATAAATAATAGACATCAGAATAAACCTAACAGAAATCCTAAAAACTCGATCTAGAATATTAGACACAGAATCAGAATTAGGGTTTGACCGGACATCACGTTTTACGAGAATTCTACCAAAATTTTGACAGAACCTCCCCTGTAAAATGGAAATCTCTCTACTCAAAGAGTAGAGCCGGCCCTACAAATAAATGCACTTCAAAAAACAAACACAGAAACACATCCACAACCCCTCGGTCGAACTCCAAACTACAGTTTACCGACTGGGGTTCATAATCACAGAATAATTATGGAAATACCAAAAATACCCTTATATCATAGAAATACATTTTATAAGTAGAAATTACATAATTAACCTTAAAACATAGTAAAAATCGATAAAAACCATTTTATTAGAAAAATCGTATATTATAGTATATAATTGAAAATAATTCACGAAAATAATTTTATTTATTTAAAAAATACTAAATTATTTATAGAAATCATTTTTATACCTTAAATAACTATTAAAAGCAATTTAATTACATTTTTAGGCCAATTTAGTATAAAATTACCAAAATACCCCTAAATATATAAATATACTAAAATTACTCCAACAATTCACCAAAAATAGTATAATTGCACAAAATTAATTTTCTCAACATATTTATCAATAATATCAATAATTAAACTCAATTAACTAATTAATTTCAATTAAAAACACAATTAACCCTAATTTTTCCAAAATTACATAAACTAATTAAATTCAAAATAAATACATAGAAAATTCATAAAAATTCCAAATAAATTTCTGTAATTCATTTCAACACCTATATTTATCATAAAACACAATTTCATAATTTAATTAATTAATTTTCGAAAATTAGAAAATAATATTAAAATATTCAAAAATACCCAAAAATCAAAATAATTCCCAAAAATTCTACAAAAATTCACACATGTAGATTAGCTAAGGGGAACAATATTTGTGAAGTAATTTTCCATGAATCAATCAATTCGAAGTTCAAAAGAATCAAGAACCCTAAAATAGCCGAATTACCAAAATCGAAACCTAAGCAAATCAAGACCATTTTAAGTGAAACAAAGCTTGGAATCACACTCATCGGAGCTCAAGGAGAAGAAATAGACCAGCGGTGTCGAAAATGGTGGCTGAAAACGTCAGTGAACGACGGTGAGAAAGAATTCGGCTTCTCCGGCCAAAACGAGCTTCCCGACTCCGGAAAGGGGCTCTGCAGGCTGCGAAATGGCTGGAGGAAGGAGGTGGCACGCCGGGAGGCACACTGACGGTGAGAAAACGGCATGACAGTGGCTGGATCGGTGATGGGAGTGATCGGGGAAGGAGGAGAAGGATTGGTGGCAATTTCGTAAATAACTCAAACTTTATTTTTTGTTTTAATATTAAATGTATATGTATATATATATATATATACTTTACACTATATATTAAAATAATATAAAATCACACACATTAATTATACACCACACACATATAATTTAATATATTAAATAATTTATACACTAAAAAAAATAATTAAATAATATTAAACTAATAATAAATAATAAAAATTAGGGTAATTAATTAAACCCTAATTAAATAAATAAGTACACATATATACGGTATTTAGTACTTCAAAAATATATATGAGTTCATGCAAGTCCGAAAATCTATTTAATATAATTAATAATAAATAATTTACGTGAAAATTTCCTCGAAAATAGTATTCTCGGGAAAATTTTACGTAAAGCACTTAAAATAATATACAACAATTAAAAATCAATTTTAATTAAATAGCAACTCATAAAATATCATAAATATATACAAAAATTATTAACACTACATATCTCGATGCAGTATTAAAATATTTAAAAACTCGGGATATTACAGTCTTCCCCCCTTACAAGAATTCGCCCCCGAATTCTAGAAAGAAAATGATCACAAGATCAAGAAGGGAAGAGATACGGGTAAGAAGCTCGCATCTCAGCTTCAGTCTCCCACGTTTGCTCCTCAACTCTATTGCTACACCACAGAACCTTGACCATCGAAATCTTCTTCGAACGCAACTGTCGGACTTGATAGTCAACGATCGCCACAGGTTCTTCCACAAATGTCAAATCTTTACTCACTTCTACACTGTCGAGCTGCAACACATGTGAAGGGTCTGAGATATACTTCCTCAGCATCGAGATATGAAACACCGGATGCACCTGTGACATACTTGGAGGCAAAGCCAACCGATATGCAACAGTGCCAACTCTCTCCAAAATCTCAAATGGTCCGATATATCTCGGTGCTAACTTACCTTTCCTGCCAAATCTCATCACACCCTTCATCGGAGATACCTTCAGAAAAACAAAATCTCCAACCTGAAACTCCACATCTCTGCGCCTAGGATCCGCATAACTCTTCTGTCTGCTAACTGCGATCTCTAATCTTTGCTTAATCACAACGACTTCCTCTGCAGTATCCTGAGCCATCTCAGGTCCAGTCAAAGCTCTCTCACCAATCTCATCCCAACTCAGAGGGGATCTACACTTCCTTCCATATAACGTCTCATATGGTGCTATACCAATACTGCTATGGTAGCTGTTATTATATGTAAACTCTACGAGTGGCAAATGATCATCCCAGCTACCTCCCAAATCCAGGACACACATCCTTAACATATCTTCCAATGTCTGGATCGTCCTCTTAGACTGACCATCTGTCTGAGGATGAAAAGCAGTACTGAAATCCAACCTAGTGCCCATCGCTTCCTGTAACTTCTGCTAAAAAAGAGAAGTAAACACCAAACCTCTATCTGACACAATAGACATAGGTACTCCATGAAGGCACACAATATGCTTCACATACAGCTTCGCCAATCTAGCTACAGAATAAGTGGCTTTCACAGGTAGGAAATGTGCAGACTTTGTCAACCTGTCTACAATCACCCAGATGGAATCGTATCCATCCTTAGACGAGGTAAACCTACCATAAAATCCATAGCTATCCTTTCCCACTTCCACTCGGGAATAGGAAGAGGCTGAAGCTTCCCAGAAGGCTTCTGATGTTTAGCTTTCACTTGCTGACATGTCAGTCACTTAACAACATAATCAGCAACATCCTTCTTCAATCCATCCCACCAGTATACGTCTTTGATACTATAGTACATCTTAGTGACACCTGGATGTACGCTATAGGCTGTAGAATGTGCTTCCTCTAGGATCTCTTCTCTCAAATTATCCACATCAGGAACACACAATCTACTACTGATCCACAATACACCATCATCATCAAGTGTGAAATCAATGAACTTCCCTACTCGAAGATTCTCTGTAAGCTCTTCTAGAATAGGATCTCGGCTCTGAGCTGCTTTAATCCTATCCCTCAGTACATATCGCACCTTAAATTGAGATAGCAGTTCACTTGATCTACTGATCTTCATCATCAGACCTTGATCCACCATCAGATGCAACTCCTAGATCAACGGTCTCCTCTCAACACTGATGTGAGCAAAATTGCCTAAGGACTTTCTACTCAAGGCATCTGCTACCACATTAGCCTTACCCGGATGATATAAAATCTCACAGTCATAATCCTTCAACAATTCCAACCATCTCCTCTGCTTCAGATTTAGATCTCACTGTTGGAAAATGTACTTAAGGCTCTTGTGATCAGTAAATATTTCATAAGTCACCCCGTATAGATAATGTCTCTAAATCTTCAAAGCAAAGATCACTGCAGCCATTTCAAGGTCATATGTAGGATAGTTCTGCTCATGCTTCTTCAACTGCCTTGAAGCATAGGCTATCACCCTTCCATTCTGCATCAACACATAACCAAGGCTAACTCTAGAGGCATCACAATAAACTGTGAACTTGTCCACACTATTAGGCAAAGCTAACACTGGCGTTGTGGTCAACTTCTCCTTCAACAATTGGAAACTATTCTCACAAGCTTCTGACCACTCAAATCTAACATTCTTCTGAGTCAAGCGAGTCATAGGGGCTGCAATTCTGGAAAAATCTTGCACAAACCGCCTATAATACCCGGCTAAACCCAGAAAACTCTGAATCTCAGTAATAGAAGTCGGTCTAGGCCACTCAGACACTACCTTAATCTTTTGTGGATCAACCTGGATACCTTCTTTAGACACCACCTGTCCAAGAAAAGAAACACTCTCCATCCAGAAATCACACTTCGAGAATTTAACATAAAGCTGATGATCTCTCAGTGTATGTAGTACAATCCTCAAGTGATATACATGCTCCTCCATACTCCTTGAATAAACCAGTATATCATCGATGAAGACTACCACAAACTGATCCACATATGGTCTAAATACCCTATTCATCAGGTCCATAAAAGCTGCTGGTGCATTAGTCAAACCAAAAGACATCACCAGAAACTCATAATGGCCATATCGCGTGTGAAATGCCATCTTAGGAACATCGGCTTTACTAATCCGCAACTGATGATAACCCAACATCAGATCAATCTTAGAAAAGAACTATGCACCCTGTAGCTGATCAAACAAGTCATTTATCCTCGGGAGAGGATACTTGTTCTTCAATGTCACCTTATTCAGCTATTTGTAGTCAATGCACAGTCTCAGGGTACCATCCTTCTTTTTCATAAACAGGACTGGTGCACCCCAAGGAGAAACACTAGGTCTGATAAAACCCTTATCCAACAACTCTTGCAACTGCTCCTTCAACTCTTTTAACTCTGCAGGAGCCATTCTATAGGGTGGCATAGATATAGGAGTAGTACCTGGAACCACATCTATACAGAATTCAATCTCTCTGTGAGGTGGTAAACCTGGCAACTCCTCAAGAAAAACATGAGGAAACTCACAAGCAACAGGAACATCTGTGAGTGACAACTTCTCCACTGAAGTATCCCTGACTAATGCCAAATATCCCTAACATCCTTTCCTTAGCAACTTCCTAGCCGTAATAGCAGAAATAAGATTTTGAGGTGCTGAACTCCTATCACCCATAAACTTAAAATCTTCTTCATCAGGAATTCTGAAAGTCACCTCTTTATTCCTGCAATCTACCACGGCATAGTGCTGAGATAACCAGTCCATTCCCAGAATAACATCAAACTCCATCACATCCAACAGGATCAAATCAGTGGGTAATTCTCTACCTCCCACGAGAACTGGATAACCAGAAAGAGCAATATCGATGTCCAAGGAATCGCTCAGAGGATGTCATGACCCAAAACAGGGGCCATGACCGGTGCTAGGAAACGGGAATTCTTTCGAATCCGAAACCTGTAGCAAGCCTAAAAATAAAATAAAACATGCGATAATAATAACAATATATAATGCAGCGGAAATAAAAATCATAAATATCCAAAATAATATCCATCTCCCATATATAAATCTTTTAATACAAATCCAGTTCAAGTATAATACAATCTCTCACATAACTATAATACATAAAATCCCACAATTAATTTATAACTACTACAGTGTCTAGATTATAAAAAAAAATAAGACTCAAGTAAGCAGTTTACACAAAGAAGCCAGGGCGGAAGAAATCTGATGTATGGGCCTGCTATTGAGGTCTGAAGATGTTGACTCTCCTGAAAAATAGTCAACGGAGTGGAGTCAGACCTCACTGAGTGAATTACTATAATATATATACATGCACACTAAATGATAATGTATACAATCAATAGTATATATCTAATATGTATATATACAGGCAAATACACACAGATGCAATAAAATCATTTTATATATTTCATTGAAAATCATCGTTTATGAAGGATCACATAGAACCCTAGAATATCGCAACCTCAAAAATAGTGTTAGACAACACTCTGGCCATACAGGCTCACTTATTCCAAAATATTCACTTATTCCATTTAGACAGTAGACTGGCCCCGAGACACTAAGTCAACCGAGCTCCAGTAGTCTGACTGTCAGTGTGATTGGCCCCAAGACACTTGGTCAACCGAGCTCCAACAATCACACTCCCAAATCATATCTCACACATCAAATAATCATAACCAATCAATATCCACAAATGGTTAGTAATATAACCTATATGCTATAAGCGTACCGGTACGTACTCGGTCCTAGTGCTGCCCACTAGGTAGCACGTTCTATTGATATCCTTCATTAATAAATATAAAACATTCATTCACAAATAAATGATGCATGAATTTAAATAAAATAACATTATAAACCATATATATACTGGAAATATACCAAAAGTAAACCAGGTATATTTCAAGTATATATATGTCAAATAAATTCAATATAATTACAAAATAAACTAAGAATATACATAAAAACATTTTAAGAATAATTTATTAATAAAACATGCATATAATTTGAAAATATACCAAAAATAAACCAAAAGTAAACTAAAAATAAACTTAAGTAATCATTAAATCATTTATGCATATTTAATCAAAATAAAACATATATTTCTAAACTCATGCACCCTAAACATATATATATAATATAGTAACTCACACTTAGTGCGCTCCACGAGATGGGTCCGATAGGCCTGGTCCACTAGGCCTCGATCTCGATGCAACTAAACAAACAATAATGACAAAAATCAGAATAACCCTAACAGAAATCCTAGAATTTGATCTAGAATATTAAACACAAAAACGAAATTAGGGATCGACCGGACATCACGTTTTACGAGAATTCTATCAAAAATTCGGCAGAACCTCCCCTGTAAAATGGACATCTCTCTACTCAAAGAGTAGAGCCGACCCTACAAAGAAACACACTTCGAAAAATAGGCACAACAACAAATCCACAAGCCCCTCGGTCGGACTCCAAACTATAGTCTATCGACCGGGGTCCACAAACACAGAACAATTTCAGAAATACCAAAAATACCCTTATAACCTAGAAATTCATTTTATAGGTAAAAATTACATAATTAACCTTAAAACATATTAAAAACCAATAAAAACTCATTTTATTAGAAAACCGTATATTATATATATAATTGAAAATAATTCACGAAAAAATAGTTTTAATTAGTTAAAAATACCACATAATTTATAGAAATCATTTTTATACCTTAAATAACTATTAAAACCAATTAAATTACATTTTTAGCCAATTTTGTGTAAAATTACCAAAATACCCCTATAATATATAAATATACTAAAATTACTTCAAAAATTCACCAAAAATAGTATAATTACCCAAAATTAATTTTCTCAACATATTTATCAATAATATCAATAATTAAACTCAATTAACCAATTAATTTCAATTAAAAACACAATTAACCCTAATTTCCCAAAATTACATAAACTTAAATAATTCAAAATAAATACTTAGAAATTCATAAAAATTCCAAATAAATTCCTATAATTCATTTCAACACCTATAATTACCATAAAACACAATTTCATAATTTATTTAATTAATTTCCGAAAATTAGAAAATAATATTAAAATATTCAAAAATACCCAAAAATCAAAATAATTTCCAAAAATTCCAAAAAAAATTCATACATGTATATTAAGCTACTAGGATCAACATTTGTGAAGGGAGTGTTCATGAATCAATCAATTCGAAGCTCAAAAAAATCAAAAACCCTAATATGGCCGAATTCGAAAATTCAAAACCCAAGCAAATCAAGACCAATTCAGCTCAAACCAAAGCTAGAATCACACTCACCAGAGCTCAAGGAGAAGAAAGAGACTAGTGGTGTCGAAAATGGTGGCCGAAATCATCGTGATCGACGGTGGCTCGACTTTCGGCTTCTCTGGCTAAAAATGGCTTCCAGGCGCCGGAATCAGCTGCTACAGGCGGCGAAAGAGGCTGGGGAAGGTGGTGGCACACCGAACGGTACACCAACGACAAGAAATCGACAGTTGCAGGTGGTGGTTGGCGGTGAGGATGAAGATCGGGGGCAAAATGGTAATTTTTCCAAAAGTTTGATTTTTGATATATTATATGTATATATATATACTTTATACTATATATTAAAATAATATTAAATTACACACATTAAATATACACCACACACTTAATATTTAATATTTTAATAATTTATACTAAATAAAAATAATTAAATAACAATAAAACTAATAAATAATTAATAAAGTATTAGGGTAATATTAATTAAACCCTAATTAAATAAATAAGTACACATAAGCTTTATTTAGTATTTTAAAAATACGTATGAGTTCATGCAAGTTCGAAAATATATTTAAAATAATTAATAATAAATTATTTACGTGAAAATTTCCCCGAAAATGAAAGTCTCGGGAAAATTTTACGTAAAGCACTATAAATAATACACAATAATTAAAATAGGATTTAAATACATATCAACTCATAAAAATATCGTAATATATATACAAAATTTATTAACACTGTATATCCCGATACATTATTAAAATATTTAAAAACACGGGATATTACAGAGGAGTGGCAACAGATAAAGGAAAAGCCATCCTCGAAGCTTGCCAATAAGACTTGGAAGCAAAAACAGGAGAAACGAATGAATGCGTGGCACCCGGATCAAACAAAACCCATGCATCCAGGTAACAGATAGAAACAATACCTGCCATGACTGCATTAGATGCCTGAGCATCCTGCTGAGTAAGGTGGAAGACTCTGGCCTGTCCTCGACCTCCCTGCTGACTGGTAGAAGCCTAGCCAACACCTCTGGCACCTCCTCTAGTACCTCTACCACGACCCTGATGTGGAACAGAGTGGAACTCTGATGCTAGGGTGGAGGTAACTGAAATGACACAGGTGTAGCACTAGCAATTGACTGCTGTGGGAATCGTAAAATCTGTGGCTGCTGATACCCGGAGTAAGGACACGATTTGGCAAAATGTCCTGTCTGCCCGCATCTGAAGCATGTCAATAGTGTCAGATAACACGGTCCCTGATGGACTCTACCGCAGGTCTGGCAAACACTGGCAGCTGATCCAGAACTACGACCACTGCTGCTACTCTGTAATATCCCGAATTTTAAAATATTTTTATACTACATCGGGATATGCAGTGTTAATAATTTTTGTATATATATTTATGATATTTTATGAGTTTGTTGTTTGTTTAAAGCTAATTTTAATTATTTTATATTATTTTAAGTACTTTACGTAAAATTTTTCCGAAAATTGTGTTTTCGGGGAAATTGACACGTAAATAATTTAATACTATTTATTTTGACTAGTTTTATGAATTTGCATGAACTCATATATAATTTTAAAGTGCTAAAATAAAATGTATATATGTGTATTTATTTAAATTAATTAGAGCTTAATTAATTTTCTTAATTTTATTATTTAATTTTTGTATTAATTAATTTTAAGTGTATAAATTATTAAATATATTAAAATATTTGTGTGGTGAGTAATATTTGTGTGTGGGAATATATATATTACTATAATATAGTGTAGACATATATATATATATATATATATATATATATATATATATATATATATACACACACACACACAAATTTTAATCAAAAAAACAAAAAAAACAAAAGTTGCCTTATTTACGATTTTGCCCCTCCTGCATATTCATCTTCCCAATGCCATTTCCACCATTTCCAGCCACTTTAAAGCTGGTTTTCTTGCTATTACTATGCCCCTCAGCCTTCCTCCTCCACCTCCAGCCATTTCCACCACCTGAAACACTCTTTTCCAATGAGTTTTGGCCGGATTTTCTTCAAGTAGCCAAAAATCAACTTAGCTCCGACCAAGCACTTTCCGGCCACCAAATTTGATGCCGTTGGTCTCTATCTTCTCCTTGAGCTCTGGTGAGTGTGATTACAAGCTTTGTTTCACTTGATTTGGTCCAGAATTTCTTAGGTTTCAATTTCTTTAAATCAGCCATTTTGGGTTTTGAATTTTTTTTAGCTTCAATTTGATTGATTCATGAAAACTTTATTCACAAAATTTGTTCCTGGAAGCTTAATCTACATGATGTAATTTTTTTAGAATTTTTGGAATTTATTTTAATTTTTGTGAATTTTTTATTATTTTATTATTATTTTCTAATTTTCGAAAATTAATTAATTAAATTATGAAATTGTGTTTTATGGTGATTATAGGAGTTGAAATGAATTATAGAAATTTATTTGTAATTTTTGTGAATTTTTATGTATTTATTTGGAATTTATTAAGTTTATGTAATTTTGAAAAATAGGGTTAATTATGTGTTTAATTGAAATAAATTGGTAAATTGAGTATATTTATTGATATTATTGAATTATATGTTGAGAAATTAATTTTTGAGTAATTATATAATTTTTGGTCAATTTTTGAACATTTATAGTGAATATATATATATATAGGGGTATTTTGGTAATTTTACACTAAATTGGTTAAAAATGTAATTAAATTGGTTTTAATAGTTATTTAGGGTATAAAAATGATTTCTACAAATTTTAATTATTTTTAACTAATTAAAACTATTTTTCATAAATTATTTTCAAATTATATATAATATACTATTTTTCTAAATAAATGGGTTTTTATTGATTTTTAGTATGTTTTAGGGTTAATTACGTAATTTGGATTTATAAAATGTATTTTTATTATATAAGGGCATTTTCGATATTTTATAAATATTCTGTGAATTGTGAACCTCGGTCGGTGAATTGTAGTTTGGAGTCCGACCGAGGGATTTTGGTTGTAATCCTGTGTTTATTCCGAAGTGTATTTCTTTGCAGGATCGGCTCTACTCTTTGAGTAGAGAGATGTCCGTTTTACAGGGGAGGTTCTGCCGGATTTTTGGTAGAATTCTTGTAAAACGTGATGTTCGGTCAAATTCCTATTCTAAATCTGTGTCTAAAATTCTAGATCGAGTCTTTAGAATTTTTGTTAAATTTATTCTGTTTTCATGTTGTCATTTGTTTGTCTAGCTGCACCGAGACCGAGGCCTAACAGATCAGGCCCGCCGAGTTTGTCTCGTGGAGCGCTAACATGTGAGTTATTATACTGTATATATATGCACTGCATATAGGGTGCATTATTTAGAATTTTTCATTTTCATTGTATGTTTTAAAAATGATTTAAATTATAATATTTTTGGTATATCTAGGGTTGCATTCTTATATATATGCATATTAAATAATTATGCATGTTAGTTTGATATATGCACATTAAACAATTAGGTTTAGGTTTAATACATTTGAGTAATATACACATGTTTTAAAATGTACACTTAGACATAATTATTTTATTAAATGATTAGTATATTTTAGGTATAGTTTCAGTAGATTTTAGGTTTATTCTTAAATAATTGCATGTTAAATTATAAACCTACACTTAAATTATTTTTAATTTTATTTTGGTATCTTTTTGATTTATTTCCGAATAAATAAATGTTTTATTATTAAATTAAACCTAGCACATTAGTGGTATATTTAGGGTTTATTTTTGATATATGCATGCTAGATAATTAGGTTCTTTTTTTTTATATTTGTGAATATATGTTAAACGCAAACACGTATTTAAATGAATATTTATACATAAATGTTTTATTAAATGATTTGACTACTTAGGGTATATCTTTTGCATATTTAAGTATATTTTTAAGATAATGCATGTTATATTATTATTACTCATTTAAATTGTTTTAACTATATTAATGATTTATCTTTAGTTTATTTCATATTTTATTTGACATATATATATATATATATATATATATATACCTGAAATATATTGGGTATATTTTTGGTATATATATATATGGTTGGTTTTACTATTATGAATATTGTTCTACATTAATTATTTTTCGAATGAATGATTTATTCGAAGTGAAGGATAATAATAGAACGTGCTTCCTAGTGGGCAGCACTAGGACCGTGTACGTACCAGTACGATAGATAAGGATTGAGTGAGAGTTAAAATTGGGTGACTATAATTGATTTAATTGATTTGACTAAGATTAATGGTATGTTAGATAGTGTGATTGCGGGGCCAATCACACTGACAGTCAGACTGCTGGAGCTCGGTTGACTTAGTGTCTCGGGGCCAGTCTACTATCCATAAGTGAATTGAATGATCTATTGGGTTGATTAAGATGTGAGGTGATAGATAGTGTGATTGCTGGAGCTTGGTTGACCAAGTGTCTCGGGGCCAATCACACTGACAGCCAGACTGCTGGAGCTCAGTCGACTTAGTGTCTCGGGGCCAGTCTGCTATCCAGATTGGAATAAGTGTTCTATTTGGAATCAAGTGAGCCTATATGGCTAGAGTGATGATGGGATTGTTTGAGGTTGTTATTATTTAGGGTTCTATGGATCCTTCATAAATTAAAACAAACGTTTTCTACATTTAGTATATTTATAAAAGTAGAGTTTGACATTCGTGTGAATTGTGTGTATATACATACATATATAATAATGCCTGATTGTTATGGTTTAGTTTGCATGTATATATAGTATAATAATTCACTCAGTGAGGTCTAACCCCCCCTCAATTATTTTTTTCAGGAGATTCCATATTGTCAGACCTTAGTTGTAGAGTTCCTCATCGGTGTTCTTCAGTCCCGGCTATTTTATGCAAATGTATATTCTGAACTTTGAATTGTATTCTAGAAACTTTGAATTGTATTCTAGAAACTACAGTAGTAGTGTTAATATTTTTGGAAGTGTATTATTTTGTTTGGATATTAAATACTTTGAGAATTTGTATTTGAACATTGTACGAATATGTATTCATTTATAAAAGGATTTGGAGTATTTATTTTATATATTGATTCAGAAAATTTTTAATTTGGTCGTACTTTTATATAATTATTGCATGATTTTATTTTCTAAGGCTTGCTACGGGTTCCGGATTCGAAAGAATTCCCGTTCCCTAGCGCCGGTCATGACTCCTAGTTTGGGTTGTGACATACTCAAAGCACCTAACCCGAATCTGAACGACCTACGCTGACCTCCACGGCCATGTCTACTACTCCGATGCACTCGCTGCTGCTGCCTTTGACTCTGCTGAGTCGGACCTCACTACTGACTACTCGAACCAACATGAAAACTAGAGTACGGTGTAGTCTGCAATCCACTCGACTGAACTCCCAGCTGGTAATAATCAGGCATCGCTCCCTGCCTAACTAGCCTCAGCTCAATCTCCTTGGCTAACTCTATCACAGATTCTAGAGTAAGGCCTGTTGTAGGCATACCAGTAAATGCTTAACCCAATCCAGTGACATAGGTAGTGACTGCGAAATACTGGTCTCGCATCAGATCCTCTGCATATCTACCCAGCCGAAGAAACTCTCTGGTGTACTCCTCTACAGATCGATCACAACGAGAAATGTTGGTCAACCGGAGATGATAGCTCATACGGAGAGGCTCTAGATAGAATCTCCTCATAAACCGCTCTCAAAACTGAGCCCCAATCATCGCCATCATATAAGGTTGGATCATCTGAATAAACCAGTCTAAGGCTGGTCCCTCAACAGATAACTCGACGATCATAATCCGCTGGTACTCGGTGTGAGCAGTCCAAGTCCGAGTCTCGATCACGTGTAGAAAATCTAACGGATCGAAAGTCCTATCAAAAGCAATCCTGCCAACTCTAGCATAGAACAAAGCTGCCTTAAGGTCAGACATTCCCTGCTGATAGGCAAGCTGAATAGGCTGAACAATAGGAGGTACAGGAACATCAAACTCAGGCTCAACAGGCTCCTCGTCCTGTATCTCTCTCTGCCTACGACGACCTGCTGCTCCTCGAGGTCTACCTCTGCCACGACCTCTACGTCTAACTAGCTGCTCATGAGGTAAAACCTCATCCTGAAAAGACTCATCATCCTCGGCCTCAATGACCGGTGGAGCGACACGCGCTCGCCTCCTCATTCTGAAAAGACAAATGGAAACATTCAGACAAAACAGACAATGGAGGGTTAACGTAGAAAACTAAAACAAGGAATACTTATCAAGACATACTCAAACCTAATTCATTGCAGTAGTTACCAAAAGAAAACACAACTCTGAAAACTAAGGCCACAACTCACATAACTAAGCCCTGACACAGAACTCCGCTTTGATACCAACTTTGTCACGACCCAAAACAGGGGCCATGACAGGCGCTAGGGAACGGGAATTCTTTCTAATCCGGAACCTGTAGCAAGCCTAAAAATAAAATAAAACATGCAATAGTAATAATAACAACACTTAATGCAGTGGAAATAAAATCATAAATATCAAAATAATAATCCATCACGGAATTTAAATCAAATCCATATCTCATATATAAATAATCCTTTAACACAAGTTTCAGTTCAAATTCTCAAAATACATAACTCACATAAATATAATACATAAAACCTTCAATTTATTTACAACTACTGCAGTGTCTAGATTATAAAAATAAAACTCAAGACTCAGATAAGCAGTTTACATAAAGAAGCCGGAGTGGAAGAAATCCAGCGTATAGGCCTGCTACTGAGGTCTGAAGAAGATGACTCTCCTGAAAAATGGTCAACAGAGGGGAGTCAGACCTCACCGAGTGAATTACTATAATATATATACATGCATACTAAATGACAATGCATACAGTCAACAATATATATATAATATGTATATATACAGGCAAATACACACAGATGCTGTAAAATCATTTTATATATTTCATTGACAATCATCGTTTATAAAGGATCAAATAGAACCCTAGGAAATCGCAACCTCAAAACAGTGTTAGACAACACTTTAGCCATATAGGCTCACTTATTCCAATATATTCACTTATTACATTTGGACAGTAGACTGGCCTCGAGACACTAAGTCAACCGAGCTCTAGTAGTCTGACTGTTAGTGTGATTAGCCCCGAGACACTTGGTCAACCGAGCTCCAGTGATCACACCTCCAAACCATATCTCACATATCAAATAATCATATCCAATCAATATCCTTGAACAAGTTAGTAATTAGCTTAAATGCTACAAGCGTATCGGTACGTACTCGGTCCTAGTGCTGCCCACTAGGTAGCACGTTCTATCGATATCCTTCATTAAAATATAAAGCATACATTCATAAAAGTAAATGATGCATGAATAAAATAGCAACATAAACCATATATATACTAAAAATATACCAAAAGTAAACTAGGTATATTTCGGGTATATATACGTCAAATAAATCCAATATAATTACAAAATAAGCTAGAAATATATTCAAAAACATTTTAAGCATAATTCATTAATAAGATATGCATATAGTTTAAAATATATAGAAAATAAACTAAAAATAAACTTAAGTAATAATTAAACCATTTATGCATATTTAATCAAAATAGAGTGTATATTTCTAGAATCATGCACCCTAGAGCATATATATATAAAATAGTAACTCACACTTAGTGCGCTCCTCGAGATAGGTCCGACGGGCCTGGTCCACTAGGCCTCGGTCTCGGCACAACTAAATAAATAATAAATAACAGACATCAGAATAAACCTAACAGAAAATCCTAGAAACTCGATCTAGAATATTAGACACAGAATCAGAATTAGGGTTTGACCGGACATCATGTTTTACGAGAATTCTACCAAAATTTTGGCAGAACCTCCCCTGTAAAATGGACATCTCTCTACTTAAAGAGTAGAGACGGCCCTGCAAAGAAATGCACTTTGAAAAACAAATACAGAAATACATCCACAACCCCTCAGTCGGACTTCAAACTACAGTTTACCGACCGGGGTTCACAATCACAGAATAATTATGGAAATACCAAAAATACCCTTATATCATAGAAATCTATTTTATAAGTAAAAATTACATAATTAACCTTAAAACACAGTAAAAACCGATAAAACTCATTTTATTAGAAAAATCGTATATTATATATATAATTGAAAATAATTCACGAAAAATAATTTTATTTAGTTAAAAATACTAAATAATTTATAGAAATCATTTTTATACCTTAAATAACTATTAAAAGTAATTTAATTACATTTTTAGCCAATTTAGTGTAAAATTACCAAAATACCCCTAAATATATAAATATACTAAAATTACTCCAAAAATTCACCAAAAATAGTATAATTGCACAAAATTAATTTTCTCAACATATTTACCAATAATATCAATAATTAAACTCAGTTAACTAATAAGTTTCAATTAAAAACATAATTAACCTAATTTTTACAAAATTACATAAACTAATTAAATTCAAAATAAATACATAGAAATTCATAAAAATTCCAAATAAATTTCTATAATTCATTTCAACACCTATATTTATCATAAAACACAATTTCATAATTTAATTAATTAATTTTCGAAAATTAGAAAATAATATTAAAATATTCAAAAATACCCAAAAATAAAAATAATTCCCAAAAATTCTACAAAAATTCACACATGTAGATTAAGCTAAGTATAACAACATTTGTGAAGGAATTTTCCATGAATCAATTAATTCAAAATTTAAAAAAATCAAGAACCCTAAAATGGCCGAATTACCAAAATCGAAACCTAAGCAAATCAAGACCATTTTAAGTGAAACAAAGCTTGGAATCACACTCACCGGAGCTCAAGGAGAAGAAAGAGACTGGCTATGTCGAAAATGGTGGCCGAAAACGTCATGAATGACTGTGAGAAAGAATTCAGCTTCTCCGGCCAAAACGAGCTTCCCGACGCCGGAAAGGGACTCTACAGGCGGTGAAATGGCTGGAGGAAGGAGGTGGCACGCCGAGAGGCACACCGATGGTGAGAAAACGACGTGACAGTGGCCGGATCGGTGATAGGAGTGATCGGGGAAGGAGGAGAAGGATGGGTGGCAATTTCGTAAATAACTCAAACTTTATTTTTTATTTTAATATTAAATGTATATGTATATATATATATACTTTACACTATATATTAAAATAATATAAAATCACACACATTAATTATACACCACACACATATAATTTAATATATTAAATAATTTATACACTAAAAAAATAATTAAATAATATTAAACTAATAATAAATAATAAAAATTAGGGTAATTAATTAAACCCTAATTAAATAAATAAGTACACATATATATGTTATTTAGTACTTCAAAAATATATATGAGTTCATGCAAGTCTGGAAATCTATTTAATATAATTAATAATAAATAATTTACGTAAAAATTTCCTCGAAAATAGTATTCTCGAGAAAATTTTACGTAAAACACTTAAAATAATATACAACAATTAAATATCAATTTTAATTAAATAGCAACTCATAAAATATCATAAATATATAAAAAAATTATTAACACTGCATATCTCGATGCAGAATGAAAATATTTAAAAATTCAGGATATTACATCCACCTCCAGCCATTTCCACCACCTAAAGCTCCCTTTTCTGGTGTGTTTTGGCCGGAAAATCAAGTAGAGGCCGAATTTCATCTTAACTCCGATCAAGTACTTTTCGGTCACTAAATTCGACGCCGTTGGTTTCTATCTTCTCCTTAAGCTCTGGTGAGTGTGATTCCAAGCTTTGTTTCACTTGATTTGGTCTAGAATTGCTTAGGTTTCAATTTCTTCATTTAGGCCATTTTGGGTTTCGAATTTTTTTTAGCTTCAATTTGATTGATTCATGAAAACTTCCTTCACAAACTTTGTTCATGGAAGCTTAATCTACATATTGTAATATTTTTAGAATTGTTAGAATTTATTTTAATTTTTGTGACGTTTTTATTATTTTATTAATATTTTCTAATTTTTGAAAATTAATTAATTAAATTGTGAAATTGTGTTTTATGGTGATTATAGGTGTTGAAATGAATTATATAAAATTATTTGTAATTTTTGTGAATTTTTATATATTTATTTGGAATTTATTAAGTTTATGTAATTTTGAAAAATAGGATTAATTATGTATTAATTGAAATAAATTAGTAAATTGAGTATATTTATTGATATTATTTAATTCTATGTTGAGAAAATTAATTTTGAGTAATTATATTATTTTTGGTGAATTTTTGATTAATTTTAGTAATATATATATAGGGGTATTTTGGTAATTTTACACTAAATTGGCTAAAAATATAATTAAATTGGTTTTAATAATTATTTGAGCTATGAAAAATGATTTCTGCAAATTTTTAGTATTTTTAACTAATTAAAACTATTTTTCGTAAATTATTTTCAAATTATATATATTATACGATTTTTCTAAATAAATGAGTTTTTATCAGTTTTTAATAAGTTTTAGGGTTAATTACATAATTTGGATTTATAAAATGTATTTTTATTATATAAGGGCATTTTTGGTATTTTGTAATTATTCTGTGAATTGTGAACCTCGGTCGGTGAATTGTAGTTTGGAGTCTGATTGAGGGATTGTGATTGTGAATTTGGTGTTATTCTGAAGTGTGTTTTCTTTGCAGGACCGGCTCTACTCTTTGAGTAGAGAGATGTCCGTTTTACAGGGGAGGTTCTGTCGGATTTTTGGTAGAATTCTCGTAAAATGTGATGTCCGGTCAAATCCCTATTCTAATTATGTGTCTAAAATTCTAGATCGAGTCTTTAGAATTTCTGTTAAATTTATTCTGATTTTATGTTGTCATTTCTTTGTTTAGTTGCATCGAGACTGAGGCCTAACGGATCAGGCCCGCCGAGTTTGTCTCGTGGAGCGCTAACATGTGAGTTATTATATTGTATATATATGCATTGCATATAGGATGCATGACTTAGGATTTTTTTTCATTTTCATTATATGTTTAAATAGTAATTTAATTATAATATGATTTGGTATATTTTTGGTTTATTTTTAGTATATCTTGATATATAAATCTTTGTATATCGTTCATATATATTTAATATATCACTAGTATATTTAGAGTTTATTTTTGATATATGTATGTTAGATATTTAGGTTTATGTTTGTTATAATTTAATATTTATACATGATTTAAATGTACATCGAACCATAATTATTTTATTAAATGATTAGTATAATTTAGGTTTATTCTTAAATAATTGCATGCTATATTATAAACCTACACTTAAATTATTTTTAAGTTCATTTTTGGTATATATTTATTTATTTATTTCCAAATAAATACATTTTTTATTATTAAATTAAACCTAACACATTAGTGGTATATTTAGGGTTTATTTTTGATATATACATGCTAGATAATTAGGTTTATTTTTAGTATATTTGTGAATATATGTTAAACCTAAACACATATTTAAATGAACAGTTATACATAAATGTTTTATTAAATGATTTGTGTACTTAGGGCATATCTTTTGTATATTTAGGTATATTTTTTTTTTAAGAAAATACATGTTATATTATTGTTATACATTTAAATTGTTTTTAACAATATTAATGATTTATCTTTAGTTTATTTAATATTTTATTTGACATATAAATAAATAAATAAATAAATAAATAAATAAATAAATAAATATATATATACCCAAAATATATTAGGTATATAGAACGTGCTTCCTAGTGGGCAACACTAGGGTCGTGTACGTACCGGTGCGAAAGAATAGGGTTGAGTGAGAGTTAATTTTGGGTGATTACAATTTATTAGATTGATTTGACTGAGATTAATGGTATGATAGATAGTGTGATTACGGGCCAATCACACTGACAGTCAGACTGCTGGAGCTCGGTTGACTTAGTGTCTCGAGGCCAGTCTACTGTCCATCAAGTGGATTGAATGATCTATTGGGTTGATTGAGATGTGAGGTGATAGATAGTGTGATTGCAGGAGCTTGATTGACCAAGTGTCTCGGGGCCAATCACACTAACAACCAAACTGCTGGAGCTCAGTCAACTTAGTGTCTCGGGGCCAGTCTACTGTCTAGTTTGGAATAAGTGTTCTATTTGGAATCAAGTGAGCCTGTATGGCTAGAGTGATGATGAGGTTGATTGGGAATTGCTATTATTAGGGTTCTATGGATCCTTCATGAATTAAAATAAAGGTTTTCTACATTTAGTATATTTATAAAGGCAGAGTTTTGCATTCTTGTGAAATGTGTGTATATACATATATATATATAAGAATGCTTGATTGTTATGGTTTAGTTTGCATGTATATATAGTATAATAATTCACTCAGTGAGGTCTGACCCCCCTTAATTATTTTTTTTTTCAGGAGATCCCATATCGTCAGACCTTAGTTGTAGAGTTCCTCGCCTATGTTCTTCAATTCCGGCCATTTTATTCAAAATGTATATTTTGAACTCTGATTTGTATTCTAGAAACTGCAGTAGTTGTGTTATTGAATCAAAAGAGTATTATATTATTTTGATATTATATACTCTGAAAATTTGTATTTGAACACTGTACGATTATGTATTTATGTATGAAAGGATTTGGAGTATTTATTTTATATATTGATTCAAAAAATTTTAATTCTGTCATACTTTTAAATTATTTATTGCATGATTTTATTTTTTTAGGCTTGCTACAGGTTCCGGATTCGAAAGAATTCCCATTCGCTAGCGCCAGTCATGACTCCTAGTTTGGATCGTGACAAAGTTGGTATCAGAGCATAGGTTTAGAGATGTGGACCTAGGTTGTCGAGTCATGTTTTCTTTGGAACTACTACAGTGAATTAGGTTCGGTCATGTCTTTGAAAAGTCTTCCTTGCATTAGGAATTCCGCGTAACTGTTAGGGTGTCTGTTGATGTTGTGATTGTTTAAACTATTTGTTTATTTTTGCTCCTTACTGATTGCCTTGAGTGTGAGTTGCTCCATCGATCAATGAGATTGATGATAGTTGATCTTCTAAGCATGAGGTTCTACCCCCCCTATGCATCCTGTAGGTGTAGGGGTATAGATGGATTTAGAAGGCCTGATGATCGCTGTTGACAGCGGGAATAACTGAATGAGGAGCTAGTGCTTAGCGTTGCAATGATGTTGCTTTTGCAACAGGAGTTTCACAGGGTGCAGTGCTGATACCTTCGATCGTTCAGCAGATGTAATTTCTTTTTTTAGTTAAGAACTTGAGATATGTCAATTCTGCGTATATTCTATATTCTGAATTCTGTTGATTTCCATATCTTTTCAGTGCAGTGAATGTGAATTGTTTCTTCTGCAAAGATAATATTAATAATTAGTCTTTTCAAGTTCAAGTTGTGGTTATAGTTCTAGCTTTACTACACCTATCTAGTATAGGGGTAGGTTAGGGGCAACTGTAACTTAAGGGTTAAGGTAGTCATTGTAAGCAATACAAGCATTCCTTTTGAACTTGAATTTACAAAAATTATGGCTACGATAGCCGAGATTAATAAGAGCTTGATAGCCTTTAGCCAAGTTTGACAGTTATTTGAATATGCTCTAACGAAGGAATTGGAAAATGTCTAATGAAGACGAAGCACTCTTGTATTCCTTATGCAAGCTGTCAGTTTTGACTGCAACACATAAATTGAGTTAAAGGGGGATTTCTAAGATACTTCCATCCACCTTTAAGGAAGAATAATTACCTGTATCAGCTATTGCACAGAGTAAGGGAAGAGTAATCAGTTCAGAAGATTACTTGTAAACTCTTTAATCTGATACGTCATACTGAAGACATAATACAATATAAGAGGAGACTAGTAGAATTATATGTTACAGGATTAAGCTTAATATATTGGCATCTGAACCGAGAATTAAGATTAAAAGAGTTATTGTGAATTCAGTCTTTTGGGTGTAATTAATCTTGATGAGATGTGAAAGGGTTGTCAGGAATATCTAGCTCTAGTTGAGTATACTTTAGTGGAGAAGTTGTCTCTCCCAAATGCTTTAATTGCTTGTGAGTCACTAGGTTTACCACCTTACAGAGATTGAATTATGTATCGATGTGGTTCCTGATATAACTCCTATTTCAATGTAGCCCTATAGAATAACTCTTGCAGAGCTGTAGGAGCAATTGTGAGAGCTGTATGACCAAGGTTTTGTCAGACCTTATGTTTCTCTTTGGGGTGCACTAGTCTAGTTGTAAGGAAGAAGGATGGTACCCTGAGACTGTGCATTGATTGCAGAGAGCTGAATAAGATGACAATGAAGAACAAGTATCCTCTTCTGAGGATAGATGACCTATCTGATCAACTATAGGGTGCACAGTTCTTTTCAAAAAATTGATTTGAAGTCGGGTTATTATTAGTTGTGGGTTAGTTTGTAGTAGTCTTCATTAATGATATACTAGTGTATTCGAAGTGAATGAAAGGGTACGTATATCACTTGAGGACTAAACTACAGACACTAAGAGAATGTCAGCTTTATGTTAAATTCAAAAAGTATGATCATTGGGTAGAGAGTGTTATTTTTCTTAGAAGTGTGGTGTTTAAAGATAGAATTTAAGTTGATCCACAAAAGCTTGAAGCAGCATCTGAGCAGCCCAGACTGACTGAATCCATTGAGATCTAAAAATTTATGGGTTTAACTGGGTATCATAGGAAATCTGAACAGAATTCTCTAGAATTGTAGCTCCTATAACCCGTATAACTCAGGAGAATGGGAAGATTGTGTGAACAGATGTTTGTTAGAACAGCTTCCAAGTGCTGAAGAAGACCGATTGATCTGAGCGTTACGTGAACTTTAGAGGATAAGACCTAATATCATTACAGCATTTCATCGTATCATCATAGCATCTCATTACAACATTTCATCATGACATTTCAGTCTAGCATTTCATCATAACGTTTCATTATATCATCTCATCATGACATTCATTATAGCATGTCATCATGGGATATCACCATAGGATGATCTGCTAATAGGAGATGCCCAAGTTAATGATACAGGGTTGATGTTGTAATCTGAGAAAGGGATTCTATATAAGCTATGGAAATGAACTTGCAGTGTACATCTAGATGGTTACCAAGAATTTTCACAGTATTCAAGATTAGTACTAGTGGGTTGGATTATAGAAGGATGTGATTGATTGTATTTCTAAGTGTTTAAATTAGCAGTCAATAAAAGCTGAACATCAGAAGTCTTCTGGGAAGTTTCAATCTCTTTTGAATTTGGGTGGAAATGAGAAAGAATGGCTATGATTTTTGTGGTTGGATACCTCGTTTGAAAGGTGAATATGATTCCATGGAATGACTATAGAAAAATTAACCAAGTCAGCTAATTTTTGGCCAGTGGAAGCCACTTATTCAGTAGCTAAGTGGGCTAAGCTGCATATGAAGCATATTATGTGCCTGCATGGACTACCTGTGTCCATTGTATATGGTAAAGGTACAGTGTTTACCTTTCGATTTTGTAGAGATTGTGGGGAGTAATAGACACCTGGTTGGATTTCAATACTGCTTTTCATCCTCAGATAGATGACAGTCTAAGAGGATGATCCAGACACTAAATAATATGTTGAAGATGTGTGTTTTGGATCTGAAAGGTAGCTAGGTTGATTATATGCTACTTGTAGAATTCACTTATAATGATAGCTACTATAGTAGTATTAGAATGACACCACCAGAGGCTTTTATGGAAAGAAGTCCTAACTAGGTATGAGATGGTTCAGAATACAGTGGAGAAAGTTGTTGTGATCAGAAGAGCGATGTGGATCCTAGATGCAGAGATATGGAATTTCATATCGAAGACTGTAATTTTGAAGATGTCTCTGAAAAGTGGTGTGATGAGACGCAATAAGATTGCATATTAATTGGCTTTGCCTCCAAATCTATTTCATATGCATCTAGTGTTCCGTGTCTCGATTTTGAGAGAGTGTATTTTGGACACTTCGCACATGTTACAGTTGAACAATATAAATTTGGATTTATAAAATGTATTTGGTCAATATTTATGAATTTATTGAGAATTACCAATTTTTAAGAATATTTTATTAAAATTAGAGTTTTTGTGTATTTATCGGTTAAATAAATATTTTTAGCGTTTGAATATCTAAATTTGCTATATTTTCAGTATTGAAGGGCATTTTTGGAATTTTTCATGTGTTCTGTATTATTCTATGAATTTTAGTTTGGAGTCCGATCGAGGGATTTTATTCAGCGTATATTCGAAGTGTATTTCTTTGTAAGACCGGCTCTACTCTTTGAGTAGAGAGATGTCCATTTTATAGGGGAGGTTCTGCCGAATTTTTGGTAGAATTTTCGTAAAACGTGATGTCCGGTCGAATTCTAATTCTAATTATGTGTCTAAGATTCTAGATAGAGTTTTTAGAATTTTCGCTAGAATTATTCTAATTTCCTATTATCATTTGTTTGTTAGTTGCGTCGAGACCAAGGCCTAGTGGACCAAACCTGTCTCGAGGAGCGCAATAACAGTGAGTTGTTATTTTATAAATACGTGTTTTAGGGTGCATGTTTTAGAAATTTATGATTTATTTGTATAAAATATGCATATATAGTTTAATCATTACTTAGTTTATTTTGGTATATTTTTGGTATATTTCCAAATTATATGCATGTTTTATTATGAATTTATACTTAAATTGTTTTAAGTATATTTATAGTTTATTTCCAGTTTATTTTGTAACTATATTAGATTTATTTGATGTATATATACTCGAAATATACCTGATTTATTTTTGGTATATTTCTAGTATATATATGGTTTATGTTATTATTTTATTTAATATCATGCATCATTGATTTTATGAAAGTATGTTTTACATAATAATGAAGGATATCAATAGAATGTGCTACCTAATGGGCAGCACTAGGACCAAGTACTTCCCTGTACGCCGATAGCATTTAGGCTTTATTGCTAACCTATTTATGGATTATGATCGAATTGATTTATTTGATGTGTGATGTGATTGAGAGTGTGATTACTGGAGCTCGGTTGACCAAGTGTCTCGGGGCCAATCACACTGACAGTCAGACTGCTGGAGCTCAGTTGACTTAGTGTCTCAGGGCCAGTCTACTGTCCAAATGGAACAAGTGAATTATTTGGAATAAGTGAGCCTGTATGGCTAGAGTGTTGTCTAAAACTATTTGAGGTTGAGATTTTCTAGGATTCTATTTGATCCTTCATATACGGATGTATTTCTTAATATTTATATAAAATGATTTTGTTGCATCTGTGTAATTTTACTTGTATATATATTTATTATATATACTATTGAATATGTGCATTGTTATTTATCTATGCATGTATATATATTATAATAATTCACTCAGTGAGGTCTGACTCCCCTTTGTTGATTATTTTTCAGGAAAGTCTATGTCTTCATACCTCAATAACAGACCTATATATCAGATTTCTTCCGCCCCAGCTTCACTATGTAAACTGCTTACCTGAGCTTTATTTTATAATCTAGACACTGCAGTAGTTATAGACAGTTGTGAGACTTATGTATTACATTATGTTTGTAAGAAATTTGTATTTAAAGATATTATTTATATGAGATGAGTTGTTTATTTAAATCCATTGGTGGATTATTACTTTATCTTATTTATGATTTTTTTTCCGTTGCAAAATATTTTATTTATGTTATTATTATTATTATTATTGCATGTTTTATTTACCTTTAGGCTTGCTACGAGTTCCAGATTCGAAAGAATTCTCGTTCCCTAGCGCCGGTCATGGCCCCTGTTATGGGTCATGACACAAGCCAAGCAAGATTCAGAAGGGGATTTGGTGTTGAAACTTACAAGACCAATCATGACCGATCCTCGAGGAAAGTTTAGGCCCAACTGGGAGGGACCGTATCTGGTAAATAAGTTATTTTCGAGAGGCGCTGCCATTTTGTCTGACATAGAGGGAAACGAGTTCAAAGAACCCATCAACCTAGACAAGCACAAGAAATACTTTCTATGAAAAGTCTTACTAGGGAGAAAACCTTGAAAAGAGGTTGTCTAGGCAAAAGCTAGAGACTAAAAAGAAGAAAAAAGAAAAGAAGAAGTCCTATTGGACTAAAAACCACAAAAGAGGTGATCCAGGCAAAAGTTAAGGACATGTAAAAGGAGAGAGAGAGGTGCAAAATTATTAGTCGGAAAACTTGCAAAGGTGTCACGACCCAAACTAGGAGTCATGATCGGCGCTAGGGAATGGGAATTCTTTCGAATCCAGAACCCATAGCAAGCCTAAGAAAATAAAATCATACAATAAATAAATAAAAAGTACGACATAATTAAAAATTTTTAAATCATTATATAAAATAAAATACTCCAAATCCTTTCATAAATGAATACATATTCGTACAATGCTCAAATACAATTTCTCAGAGTATTTAATATCAAATAAAATAATACTCTTCCGATTCAATAACACAACTACTGTAGTATCTAGAATACAAATCAGAGTTCATAATATACATTTACATAAAATAGACGAGACTGAAGAACACCGGCGAGGAACTCTACTACTAAGGTCTGACGATATAGGATCTCCTAAAAAAAATAATTGAGGGGGCGTCAGACCTCAGTAAGTGAATTATTATACTATATATACATGCAATCTAAACCATATCCAATCATGCACTCACATATATGTATATATATTCACGTATTCCACATATATGCCGATTCTGCTTGTATGAATACACTAAATGCAGAAAATGATTAATTTAATACATGAAGGATCCATAGAACCCTAATAATAGCAACCTCAATCAACCCCATCATCACTCTAGCCATACAGGCTCACTTGATTCCAAATAGAGCACTTTTTCCAAATTGGACAGTAGATTGGCCCTAAGACACTAAGTCAAAGAGCTCCAGCAGTCTGGTTGTCAGTGTGATTGGCCCCGAGACACTTGGTCAACCGAGCTCCAGCAATCACACTATCTATTACCTCACATCACAATCAAATCAATGGATCATATATTCCCTTATGGACAGTAGACTGGCCTCGAGACACTTAGTCAACCTAGCTCCAGCAGTCTGATTGTCAGTGTGATTGGCCCTGGAATTACACTATCTATCATACCATTAATCTCAGTCAAATCAATCTAATCAATTATAACCACCCAAAATTAATTCTCACTCAACCCTTATCTATCGCACCAGTACGTACATAGTCCTAGTGCTGCCCACTAGGAAGCACGTTCTATTGATATCCTTCATTTAAAATAAATATTCATTCAGAAAGTAATTAATGTAGAACAATATTCATAATAATAAAATCAACCATATATATATATATATATATATATATATATATACCTAAAATATACCTAGTAAATTTCGGGTATATATATATATCAAATAATGTATGAAATATACTAAAGGCAAACCATTAATATAGTTAAAAACAATTAAGTGTGTATCAATAATACAATATGCATTTACTTAAAAATGACCTAAATATACAAAGAATATATCCTAAGTACACAAATTACTTAATAAAACAATTATGTATAATTATTCATTTAAATATGTATTTAGGTTTAACATATATTCACAATATACCAAAATGACCTAATTTTCTAGCATGCATATATCCCAATTAAACCCTAATTATACCACTAATGTTTTAGGTTTAAATTAATAATAAAACATGTATTTACTTGGAAATATATCAAAAATATACCAAAAATAAACTTAAAAACAATTTAAGTGTAGGTTCATAATATAGCATGCAATTATTTAAGAATAAACCTAAAATATACTGAAATTATACCTAAAGTATTCTAATCACTTAACAAAATAATTATGACTAAGTGTACATTTAAAACATGTATATATTACTAAAATGTATCAAACCTAAACCTAATTGTTTAATGTGCACATATCAAAATAACATGCATAATTATTTAATATGCATATATACCAAAAATACAACCCCTAGATATACTAAAAATATTATCATTTAAAATCACTTTAAAAAAAACATATAATGAAATTGAAAAACCCTAAGTGATGCATCCTATATGCAACACATATATATACAATATAATAACTCACATCGTGCACGCTCCTCGAGACAAACTTGGTGGGCCTGGTCTGTTAGGCCTCGATCTCGGCACAACTAGAAAAATAAAATAATAATAATCGTCAGAATAACTGCTAACTCTATACTTCTAGGATTACTATAGATAGATTCAATCAAGAATTCAGAATTAGACTCGGACCGGTTGTCACATTTTATGAGAAATCTATCAAAATTTTGGCAGAGTCTCCTCAGTAAAATGGACATCTCCCTATAAAAGTAGGGCCGATCCTGTACAGAAAACACACTTAAAAAATATACGGTCTCACAACCCCTTGGTCGGACTCCCAAACTACAATTCTGCCGACCGAGGTTCACAATTCGCAAGATATACACGCAATACATTAAAATTCTAAAAATACCAAAAATGCCCTTGAGTAATCAAAATATAGCAAATTTAAATATTTAAAATGCTGAAAATAATTAATTTGCCGAAAATTACAATAAAATCCCAATTTTAATACAATATTATTAAAAATCAACAATTCTCGATAAATTCATAAATATTGACCAAAATACATTTTATAAATCCAAATTACACAATTAACCCTAAAACATATTAAAAATCGATAAAAACTCATTTATTTAGAAAAATAATATATTATATATAATTTGAAAATAATTTACGAAAAATAGTTTTAATTAGTTAAAAATACTAAATAATTTGTAGAAATCATTTTTATACCTCAAATAACTATTAAAACCAATTTAATTATATTTTTAGCCAATTTAATGTCAAATTACCAAAAAAAAACCCTACTATATATAAATTCACTATAATTACTCAAAAATTCACCAAAAATAATATAAATACTCAAAAAATATTTTCTCAACATATAATTCAATAATTTCAATATATATACTCAATTAACCAATTAATTTCAATAAAATACATAATTAATCTAATTTTCCAAAATTACATAAACTAAATAAATTCAAAATAATTATATAAAATTCACAAAAATTAAAAATTAATTTCTAAAATTAATTTTAACACCTATAAACACCATAAAACACAATTTCATAATTTAATTAATTAATTTTTGAAAATTAGAAAATAATAAAATAATAAAAAATTCATCAAAATCAAAATAATTCTCAAAAATTCTACAAAAATTCATGGAGGTAGATTAAGCTACTAGGAATCACATTTGTAAAGGAAGTTTGTGTAAATCAATCAAGATAAACCTAAAAAAAATTCAAAACCCTATAACCCAAAAATAAAAAATCAAACAAATGAAGTTTCAAGCTCAAACTGATCTTAGATTAGGACTCACAGACGAGAGAGGAAGAAAACAAGATCAGAATTGTGATGAATGGTGGTCGGACGAAGGTGTGGCTAGAATCTATGGAAGTTTCGACTTCTCTGGTTCTACATGCTGCCAATGAGCTATTGGTGGTCGGAGACAAGGAAGATGGAGGAGATGATGATGGGTGATGGCCGGAAGAAAGGGAGGCGCAGTGAAGGTTGAGGATCAGGATCGCGCGAAGGGAGAAGATGATGGGAGGTTTTTGTGTTTTGGTTTTTATGTATAATGAATATATGCATATGTTTATTATATGTATATTATACTATATTACATAATTTAATAAAAATTTATTTTATAATATAATATAATGTTACATTAAATCCACACCACACACACACACACATATATATATATATATATATATATATATATATATATATATATATATATATATATATATATATATATATATATAACACAATAATAAATAACAAACACACATAAATAATAAACCCTAATTTTAATTTAAATGCACATATTCATAAATATTTTATTCAACACTTTAAAATCATGCATGAACTCATGAAAATTCATAAAACCGCTTAAAATAATTAATATTTATTTATTTACGTCTTAATTTCCTGAAAATAAAATTCCCGAAAAAATTTTATGTAAAGGACTTAAAAATAATAAAAATAGTTAAAAATAACTTAATAAATAACAAACTCACTAAATAATCATAAATATATGTAAAAATTATTAACAATGCATATCCCAATGCAGTTTAAAATTATTTAAAAACTCAGGGTATTACAGTCTTCTTCCCTTATAAGAATTTGTCCCCGAATTCCAGAAAAAGAATAAATACAATCAAGAAGGGAAGAGATACAGGTAAGAAGCTCGTATCTCAACTTCAGTCTCCCAGGTAAGCTCTTTCACGTTGTCGCTTTGCCACAACATCTTGATCATCTGAATCTGGTTTGAACATAACTATCGAGCTTGATAATTTACAATCATAACTGATTCCTTTTTGAACTTCAAACCTTCATTTAGTTCTATATTGTCCGACTACAACATGTGCGAAGTGTCCAAAATACACTCTCTTAAAATCGAGAGATAGCCAACCAATATACAATCTTACCAAGTCTCATCACACCATTTTTCGGAGACATCTTCAGAATTATAGTCTTCGATTTGAAACTCCATATCTCTACATCTAGGATCCGCATAGCTCTTCTGATCACAACAACTTTCTCCGCTGCATTCTAAACCATCTCATATCTAGTTAAGACTTCCTTCTATAAAAGCCTCATGTGATGTCATTCCAATACTGCTATGGTAGCTGTTATTATAAGCGAATTCTACAAGTGGCATAAAATCAACCTAGCTACCTCCCAGATCCAAAATTCACATCTTCAACATATCATCTAGTGTCTGGATCGTCCTCTCAGACTGGCATCTATCTGAGGATGAAAAGCAGTATTGAAATCCAACCAGATGCCTAATACTCTCCATAATTTCTGCCAAAATTCAGAGGCAAACATTGTACCTTTACCATATGCAATGGACACAAGTATTCCACGCAGCCACACAATATGCTTCATATGCAGCTTAGCCTACTTAGCTACTGAATAAGTGGCTTCCACTGGACAAAAATTAGCTGACTTGGTCAATTTGTCTACAGTCACCTAAATGGAATCATATTCACCTTTCAAATGAGGTAACCAACCACAAAAATTATAACAATTCTCTCTCATTTCCACCCACAGTTCAAAAGAGATCGAAATTTCCCAGAAGACTTCTGATGTTTAGCTTTCATTGGCTTGCAAATTAAACACTTAGAAATATAATCAGTCACATCCTTCTTCAATCCAACCCACTAGTACTAATCCTGAATACTGTGATACTCCTTGGTAACATCTGGATGTACACTACAAGTTCATTCCGCAGCTTATATAGAATCCCTTCCTCAGATTACAACATCAACCTTATACAATTAGCTTGTGCATCTCTTATCAATAGATCATTCTATGGTGAAATGTTATGATGCAATGTTATGATGAAATGCTGGAATGAAATGTCGTGATGAAATGCTATAATGAGATGCCATGATGATATGATGAAATGCTGTAATGATATCAGGTTTGTCCAGCACTTGGAAATTATTCTAATAAACATCTGTTCACTCAAACTTCACATTCTTCTAAGTTATGTAGGTCATAGGAGCTACAATTCTAGAGAATTTTGTTCAGATTTCCTATGATACCCAGTTAAATTCAGAAAATTACAAATCTCAATAGATCTAGTCAGTCTGGGCCACTTGGATACTACTTCGATCTTTTGTGGATCAACTTGAATACTACCTTTAGATGCCACACTCCCAAGAAAAACAACACTCTCCACCCAATGATCACACTTCCTGAATTCAACATAAAGCTGACATTCTCTTAGTATCTGTAGTATTATCCTCAAGTGATATACGTGCCCTTTCATTCACTTCGAATACACTAGCATATCATTAATGAAGACTACTACAAACTGATCCACACTAATGATAACCTGACTTCAAATAAATATTAGAAAAGAACTGTGCACCCCAATGAGAAACACAAGGTCTGGTAAAACTCTGGTCATACAGATCTTGTAATTACTCCTCAACTCTGCAAGTGCCATTCTGTAGGGCTACGTTGAAATAGGAGTTATATCAGGAACCACATCAATACATAATTCAATCTCTGGGAGGTGGTAAACCTGGCAACTCATCAGGAAAACATCAGAAAACTCACAGGCAATTGAAACATCTGGGAGAGACAACTTCTCCACTAAAGTATACTTGACTAGAGCCAAATATTCCTGACAACCCTTTCACATCTCATCAAGATCAATTACACCCAAAAGACTGAATTCACAGTAACTCTCTGAGTATCAGTTCTCGGTTCAAATGCCCATATATTAAACTTAATCCTGTAACACACAATTCTACTAGTCTTCTCTTACTCTGAGTAGTAACAGCCACAGGTAATTATCTCTCCTTTAAGATGGATGGAAGTATCTTAGAAATCCCTCTTTAACTCGAATTTCGTGTTGCAGTTAGAACTGACAGCTTCACCATAAAGAGTACAATAGTGTTTCATCTTTATTAGACATTTCCCAATTCCTCTATTAGAGCATATTCAAACAACTTCCAAACTTAGCTAAATGCCTACAAGCTCTCATTAATCTCAACTATCCTAACCACAATTATTGCAAGTTCAAGTTCAAAAAGAATGCTCGTACTGCTTACAATGACTACCTTAACCCTTGAGTTACAGTTGCCTTTAACCTACCCCTATACTAGATAGGTGTAGTAAGGCTGAAACTATAACCACAACTTGCTTGAAATGACTGATTATCTATATTGTCTCTGCAGAAGAAATAATTCAGATTCACTACACTTGAAAAGATATGGAAACTCAATAGGATTCAGAATATGGAATATACGTAGAATTGACATATCTCGAGTTCTTAATTGAAAAAGATGTTACACTTTTTGTACAATCGAAGGTATCGACACTGCACCCTGCGAAACTCCTGTTGTAGAAGCAACATCATCGCAATGTTAAGCCACCAGCTCCTCATTCAGTTGTTCCCAATGTCAACAGCGATCATCAGGCCTTCTAAGTCCATCTCTACCTCTACACTTAACAAACTGCACAGGGGGTAGAACCTCATGCTCAGAAGATCAACTATCATTGATCTCATTGATCGATGGAGCGACTTACGCTTGAGACAATCAGCAAGGAGCAAAAATAAACAAATAGTTCAAACAATCACAAACATCAACAGACACCTTAACGGTTACGCAGAATTCCTAATGCAAGGAAAACTTTTCAAAGACATGGCCGAACCTAATTTAATTGTAGTAGTTCCAAAGAAAACACAACTCAATAACCTAGGTCCACATCTCTAAACCTAGGCTCTGATACCAACTTTGTCATGACCCAAACTAGGAGTCATGACCGGCGCTAGGGAATGAGAATTCTTTCGAATTCAGAACTCGTAACAAGCCTAAGAAAATAAAATCATGCAATAAATAAATAAAAAGTATGATAGAATTAAAATTTTTTGAATCATTATATAAAATAAATACTCCAAATCCTTTCATAAATGAATACGTATTCATACAATGCTCAAATACAATTTCTCAAAGTATTTAATATCAAACAAAATAATTCTCTTCTGATTCAATAACACAACTACTGTAGTATCTAGAATACAAATTAGAGTTCAGAATATACATTTACATAAAATAGACGGGACTGAAGAACACCGGTGAGGGACTCTACTACTAAGGTCTGACAATATAGGATCTCCTAAAAAAAATAATTAAGGGGGGGTCAGAGCTCACTAAGTGAATTATTATACTATATATACATGCAATCTAAACCATATTAAATCATGCACTCACATATATGTATATATATTCACGCATTCCACACATATGCTGATTCTTCTTGTATAAATATACTAAATGCAGAAAATGTTTAATTTAATACATGAAGGATCCATAAAACCCTAATAATAGAAAATTCAATCAACCCCATCATCACTCTAGCCATATAGGCTCACTTGATTCCAAATAAAACACTTATTCCAAATTAGACAACAGATTGGCCCCGAGACACTAAGTCGACCAAGCTCTAGCAGTCTAGCTATCAGTGTGATTAGCCCCGAGACACTTGGTCAACCGAGCTCCAACAATCACACTATCTATTACCTCACATCATAATCAAATCAATGGATCATATATTCCCTTATGGACAGTAGACTGGCCTCGAGACATTAAGTCAACCGAGCTCCAGCAGTCTAACTGTCAGTGTGATTAGCCCCACAATCATACTATCTATCTTACCATTAATCTTAATCAAATCAATCTAATCAATTATAACCACCCAAAATTAATTCTCACTCAACCCTTATCTATCGCACCGATACGTACACAGTTCTAGTGCTACCTACTAGGAAGCACGTTCTATTGATATCCTTCATTTAAAATAAATATTCATTCAGAAAGTAATTAATGTAGAATAATATTCATAATAATAAAATCAACCATATATATATATATATATATATATATATATATATATATATATATATATATATATATGTCAAATAAATATGAAATATACTAAAGGTAAACCATTAATATAGTTAAAAACAATTAAGTGTGTATCAATAATACAATATGCATTTACTTAAAAATGTACCTAAATATACAAAGAATATATCCTAAGTACACAAATTACTTAATAAAACAATTATGTATAATTATTCATTTAAATATGTGTTTAGGTTTAACATATATTCACAATATACCAAAATGACCTAATTTTCTAGCATGCATATATCCCAATTAAACCATAAGTATACCACTAATGTTTTAGGTTTAAATTAATAATAAAACATGTATTTACTTGGAAATATATCAAAAATATACCAAAAATAAACTTTAAAACAATTTAAGTGTAGGTTCATAATATAGCATGCAATTATTTAAGAATAAACCTAAAATATACTAAAATTATACCTAAAGTATTCTAATCACTTAACCAAATAATTATGACTAAGTGTACATTTAAAACATGTATATATTACTAAAATGTATCAAACATAAACCTAATTGTTTAATGTGCACATATCAAAATAACATGCATAATTATTTAATATGCATATATACCAAAAATACAACCCTAGATATACTAAAAATATTATCATTTAAAATCACTTTAAAAAAACATATAATGAAAATGAAAAACCCTAAGTGATGCATCCTATATGCAATACATATATATACAATATAATAACTCACTCGTGCGCGCTCCTTGAGACAAACTTGGTGGGCATGGTTTGTTAAGCCTCGGTCTCAGCGCAGCTAGAAAAATAAAATAATAATAACCGTCAGAATAACTGCTAACTCTATACTTCTAGGATTACTATAGACAAATTCAATTAAGAATTCAGAATTAGACTCGGACCGGTTGTCACATTTTACGAGATATCTATCAAAATTTCGGCAGAGTCTCCTCAGTAAAATGGACATCTCCCTACAAAAGTAGGGCCGATCCTGCATAGAAAACACACTTCGAAAATATACGGTTTCACAACCCCTCGGTCGGACTCCCAAACAACAATTCTGCCGACCGAGGTTCACAATTCGCAAGATATACACGCAATACATTAAAATTCTAGAAATACCAAAAATGCCCTTGAGTAATCAAAATATAGCAAATTTAAATATTTAAAATGCTGAAAATAATTAATTTGCTGAAAATTACAATAAAATCCCAATTTTAATATAATATTATTAAAAATCAACAATTCTCGATAAATTCATAAATATTGACCAAAATACATTTTATAAATCCAAATTACACAATTAACCCTAAAACATATTAAAAATCGATAAAAACTCATTTATTTAGAAAAATAGTATATTATATATAATTTGAAAATAATTTACGAAAAATAGTTTTAATTAGTTAAAAATACTAAATAATTTGTAGAAATCATTTTTATACCTCAAATAACTATTAAAACCAATTTAATTATAGTTTTAGCCAATTTAAAGTCAAATTACCAAAAAAAACCCCTAATATATATAAATTCACTATAATTACTCAAAAATTCACCAAAGATAATATAATTACTCAAAAAATATTTTCTCAACATAAAATTCAATAATATCAGTATATATACTCAATTAACCAATTAATTTCAATAAAATACATAATTAACCTAATTTTTCAAAAATTACATAAACTAAATAAATTCAAAATAATTATGTCACGTCCCAAAACAGGGGCCATGACCGGCGCTAGGGAATGGGAATTCTTTCGAATCCGGAACCCGTAGCAAGCCTAAAAATAAAATAAAACATGCAATAGTAATAACAATATATAATGCAGTGGAAATAAAAATCATAAATATCACAATATTATTTTCATCAACTGGATTTAAATTAAATCTTATCTCATATATATAAATCTTTTAATACAAATCCAGTTCAAGTATAATACAATATTTCACATAAATAAAATACATAAAATCCCATAATTTAATTTACAACTACTACAGTGTCTAGATTATAAAAATAAGACTCAAGTAAGCAGTTTACACAAGGAAGCCGGGGCGGAAGAAATCCAGCGTATAGGCCTGCTACTGAGGTCTGAAGATGTTGACTCTCCTGAAAAATCGTCAACGGAGGGGAGTCAGACCTCACTTAGTGAATTACTATAATATATATACATACACACTAAGTAACAATGCATACAGTCAACACAATATGTAATACGTATATATACAGGCAAATTCACACAGATGCAGTAAAATCATTTTTTATGTTTTTATTAAAACCATCATTTATGAAGGATCACATAGAACCCTAGAATATCGCAACCTCGAAAACAGTGTTAGACAACACTCTAGCCACACAGGCTCACTTGATCCAAATATATCCACTTAATCCATTTAGACAGTAGACTGACCCCGAGACACTAAGTCAACCAAGCTCCAGCAGTCTGACTGCCAGTGTGATTGGCCCCGAGACACTTGGTCAACCGAGCTTTAGCAATCACACCTCCAAACCATATCTCACACATTAAATAATCATATTCAATCAATATCCATAAATGGTTAGTAGTATAGCCTAAATACTATAGGCGTACCTGTAATATCCCGTGTTTTTTTAAAATATTTTTACACTGTATCAGGATATACAGTGTTAATAATTTTTGTATGTATATTACGATATTTTCATGAGTTGATATGTATTTAAAACCTATTTTAAATACTGTGTATTATTTACAGTGTTTTACGTAAAATTTTCCCAGGACTTGCATTTTTGGGGAAATTTTCACGTAAACAATGTATTATTAATTATTTTAAATGTATTTTCAGACTTGAATGAACTCATGTGTATTTTTAAATGACTAAATAAAGCCTATGTGTATATATTTATTTAATTAGGGTTTAATATATATTACCCTAATATTTTATTAATTATTTTATTATTTTTTCTTTTTTTTTCTTTCTTTTTCTTTTCTTTTTCTTTCTTTTTCTTTTCCTTCTTTTTTTTTCTTTTTCTTTTTCTTCTTCTTTCTTCTTCCTGTGCGCGCCCGACCACCACCCCTCACCGTCTGTAACTTTCGATTTTCGGCCGTCGGTGTGCTGCCAGGAGCTCCACCTTCCTCAGCCAGCCACTTCGCCGCCTTCAGCTCCCTTCTCCGGCGCCGGCAGCTCCTTTTTCTTCCTTTGGCCGAAACTTCTTCCCTTTGCCGTCGATGATGATTCCGGCCACCGTTTTTGACATCACCAGTCTCTTTCTTCTCCTTGAGCTCCGGTGAGTGTGATTCTAGCTTTGGTTTGAGCTAAAATGGTTTAGATTTGCTTAGGTTTCGAATTTTCAATTTCGGCCTATTAGGGTTTTCAATTTTTTTTGAGCTTCGAATTGATTGATTCATGAAAACTCCCTTCACAAATGTTGATCCTAGTAGTTTAATCTACATGTGTGAATTTTTGTGGAATTTTTGGAGATTTTTTGGATTTTTGGGTATTTTTGAATATTTTAATATTATTTTCTAATTTTCGGAAATTAATTAAATAAATTATGAAATTGTGTTTTATGGTTAAATTAGGTGTTGAAATTAATTATAGGAATTTATTTGGAATTTTTATGAATTTCTATGTATTTATTTTGAATTATTGAAGTTTATGTAATTTTGGGAAATTAGGGTTAATTATGTTTTTAATTGAATTTAATTGGTTAATTGAGTTTAATTGTTGATAGTATTGATAAATATGTTGAGAAAATTAATTTTGGATAATTGTATAATTTTTGGTGAATTTTTGAAGTAATTTTAGTATATTTATATATATAGGGGTATTTTAGTAATTTTACCCTAAATTGACTAAAAATGTAATTTAATTGGTTTTAATAGTTATTTAAGGTATAAAAATGATTTCTATAAATTAATTGATATTTTTAACTAATTAAAAATATTTTTCGAGAATTATTTTTAATTATATATATAATATACGGTTTTTCTAATAAAATGAGTTTTTATCGGTTTTTACAGTGTTTTAAGGTTAATTATGTAATTTCTAATTATAAAATGTATTTCTATGTTATAAGGGTATTTTTGGTATTTTCAAAATTGTTTTGTGTTTGTGAACCCCGGTCGGTAGATTGTAGTCTGGAGTCCGACCGAGGGGTTGTGAATGAGATGTAGGGTTTATTTTTCAAAGTGTGTTTCTTTGCAGGGTCGGCTCTACTCTTTTGAGTAGAGAGATGTCTGTTTTACAGGGGAGGTTATGCCAAATTTTTGGTAGAATTCTCGTAAAACGTGATGTCCGGTCAAACCCTGATATCAATTCTATGTTTAATACTCTAAATTGAATTCTAGGATTTTCTATTAGGTTTATTCTAATGTCAGTTGTTTATTGTTTGTTTAGTTGCGCCGAGATCGAGGGCTAGTGGACCAGGCCCGTCGGACCCATCTCGAGGAGCGCACTAATGTGAGTTACTATACTATATATATATATGCTTAGGATGCATGATTTAGAAATGCATGTTTTATGTTGATTAAATATGCATAAATAATTTGATTATTTCTTAAGTTTATATTAAGTATATTTTTTGTTTATTTTTGGTATATAATAAATTATATACATGTTTTGTTAATAAAATGTTTTTAAATATATTTCTAGCTTAATTTATGATTTGATTGGATTTATTTGACGTATATATACTTAAAATATACCTGGTTTACTTTTGGTATATTTCTGGTATATATATGGATTATATTGTTATTATGATATTTATGATTTTTATTTCCGCTGCATTAAATATTGTTATTATTATTATTGCATGTTTATTTTTTTTTAGGCTTGCTACGGGTTCCGGATTCGAAAGAATTCCCGTTCCCTAGCGCCGATCATGACCCCTGTTTTGGGTCATGACAAAGTTGGTATCAGAGCGGAGTTCCGTGTCAGGGCTTAGTTATGTGAGTTGTGGCCCTAGTTTTCAAGTTGTGTTTTCTGTTGGACTACTGCAGTGTATTAGGTTCGAGTATGTCTTGATGAGTATTCCTTGCTGTAGTTTTTAGCGTTATTCCTCCGTTGTCTGTTTTGTCTGAATCTTTCCGTTTGTCTTTTCAGTATGAGGAGGCGAGCGCATGTCGCTCCACCGATCGTTGAGGCCGACGATGATGAGTCTTTTTAGGATGAGGTTTTACCTCCTGAGCAGCCAGTTAGACGTAGAGGTCATGGCAGAGGTAGACCTCGAGGAGCGACAGGTCGCCGTAGGCAGAGAGAGTTACAGGACGAGGAGCCTGTTGAGCCTGAGTTTGATGTTCCTGTGCCTCCAGTTGTTCAGCCTGTTCAGCCTGCCTATCAGCAGGGTATGTCTGACCTTGAGGCAGCTTTGTTCTATGCCTGAGTTGGTAGGATTGCTTTTGATGGTACTTCCGATCCGTTAGACTTACTGCATGCGATTGAGACTAGGACTCAGACTGCTCATACCGAGTACCAGCGGATCATGATTGTTGAGTTATCTATCGAGGGACCAGCCTTAGATTGGTTCATTCAGATGATCCAGCCTTATATGATGACGATGACATGGGCTCAGTTCTGAGAGCGATTTATGAGGAGATTTTGTCCAAAGCCTCTTCGTATGAGCTATCGTCTTCGATTGACCAGTATTTCTCGTGGAGATCGATCTGTAGAGGAGTACACCCGAGAGTTTCTTCGATTGGGTAGATATGCAGAGGATCTGATGCGAGACCAGTATTTTGCGGTCACTACCTACGTTACTGGTTTGGGTTCAGCTTTTGCTGGTATGCCTATAGTAGGTCTTACTCTCGAGTCTGTGATTGAGTTAGCCAAGGAGATTGAGCTGAGATTAGTTAGGCAAGGAGCGATGCCTGATTATTACCAGTTAGGAGTATAATCGAGTGGATTGCAGGCTACTCCATACTCTAGTTTTCATGTTGGTTCGAGTAGTCAGCAGCGAGGTCCGACTCAGTAGAGTCAGAGACAGCAGCAGTGAGTGCATCGGAGCAGTAGACATGGCCGTGGAGGTCAGTATAGACCATTCAGATTTGGGTCAGGTGCTTCGAGCAGCAGCAGTGGTCGTAGTTCTGGATCAGCGGCCAGTGTTTGCCATACTTGTGGTAGAGTCCATCAGGGACTGTGTTATCTGACACCACTGACATGCTTCAGATGCGGGTAGACAGGACATTTTGCTAGATCGTGTCCTTATTCTGGGTATCAGCAGTAGCAGATTTCGCGATTCCCACAGCAGTCGATTGCTAGTGCAGCACCCGTGCCATTTCAGTTACCACCAGCCCAGCATCAGAGTTCCACTCAGTTTGTCCCACAGCAGAGTCGTGGTAGAGGTACTAGAGGAGGTGCCAGAGGTGTTGGCCAGGCTTCTACCAGTCAGCAGGGAGGTCAAGGTCAGGCCAGAGTCTTTCATCTCACTCAGCAGGATGCTCAGGCATCTAATGCAGTCGTGGCAGGTATAGTTTCTGTTTGTTACCTGGATGCATGGGTTTTGTTTAATCCTGGTGCCACGCATTTGTTCATTTCTCCTGTTTTTGCTTCTAAATCTTATTGGCAAGATTCGAGGATGGCTTTTCCTTTGTCCGTTGCCACTCCTCTGAGCGATTCCTTGGACACCGATATTGTTCTTTCTGGTTGTCCAGTTCTCGTGGGAGATAGAGAATTACCTGCAGATTTGATTCTATTGGATGTGATGGAGTTTGATGTTATCCTGGGAATGGATTGGTTATCTCAGCACTATGCTGTGGTAGATTGCAGGAATAAAGAGGTGACTTTCAGAATTCCTGATGAAGAAGAGTTTAAGTTTGTTGGTGATAGGAGTTCAGCACCTCAGAATCTTATTTCTGCTATTACGGCTAGGAAGTTATTGAGGAAAGGTTGTCAGAGATATTTGGAATTGGTCAGGGATACTTCAGTGGAGAAGTTGTTACTCATAGATGTTCCTGTTGCTTGTGAGTTTCCTGATGTTTTTCTCGAGGAGTTACCAGGTTTACCACCTCACAGAGAGATTAAGTTCTATATAGATGTGGTACCAGGTACTACTCCTATATCTATGCCACCCTACAGAATGGCTCCTGCAGAGTTGAAAGAGTTGAAAGAACAGTTGCAAGAGTTGTTGGATAAAGGTTTTATTAGACCTAGTGTTTCTCCTTGGGGTGCACCAGTCCTGTTTGTGAAGAAGAAGGATGGTACCCTAAGACTGTGCATTGACTACAGAGAATTGAATAAGGTGACAGTGAAGAACAAGTATCCTCTCTCGAGGATTGATGATTTATTTGACCAGTTACAGGGTGCACAGTCCTTTTCTAAGATTGACTTGAGGTCAGGTTATCATCAGCTGTGGATTAGTGAAGCCGATATTTCTAAGACAGCGTTCCGCACTAGACATGGCCATTATGAGTTTCTGGTGATGTCTTTTGGTTTGACTAATGCACCAGTAGCTTTTATGGACTTGATGAACAGGGTATTTAGACCATATGTGGATCAGTTTATAGTAGTCTTCATTGATGATATACTGGTATATTCTAGGAGTATGGAGGAGCATGTATATCATTTGAGGATTGTACTACAGACACTGAGAGATCATCAGCTTTATGCTAAATTCTCGAAGTGTGATTTCTGGATGGAGAGTGTTTCTTTTCTTGGACACGTAGTGTCTAAAGAAGGTATTCAGGTTGATCCATAGAAGATTGAGGCAGTGTCTGAGTGGCCTAGACCGACTTCTGTTACAGAGATTCGGAGTTTTCTAGGTTTAGTCGGGTATTATAGGCGGTTTGTGCAGGATTTTTCCAGAATAGCAGCCCTTATGACTCGCTTGACCCAAAAGAATGTTAGATTCGAGTGGTCAGAATCTTGTGAGAATAGTTTTCAGTTATTGAAGGAGAAGTTGACCACAGCACCAGTGTTAGCTTTGCCTAATAGTGTGGATAAGTTCACAGTTTACTGTGATGCCTCTAGAATTGGTCTTGGTTGTGTGTTGATGCAGAATGGAAGGGTGATAGCCTATGCTTCGAGGCAGTTGAAGAAGCATGAGCAGAACTATCCCACACATGACCTTGAGATGGCTGCAGTGATCTTTGCTTTGAAGATTTGGAGACATTATTTGTATGGGGTGACTTGTGAGATATTTACTGATCACAAGAGCCTTAAGTACATTTTTCAGCAGAGAGATTTGAATTTGAGGCAGAGAAGATGGTTGGAATTGTTGAGGGATTATGATTGCAAGATCTTATATCATCCGGGTAAAGCTAATGTGGTAGCAGATGCCTTGAGTAGGAAGTCCTCAGGTAGTCTTGCTCACATCGGTGTTGAGAGGAGACCATTGATCCAGGAATTTCATCTGTTGGTGGATCAAGGTCTGATGATGAAGATCAGTAGATCAGGTGGACTACTAGCTCAGTTTAAAGTACGATATGTACTGAGGGATAGGATTAAAGCAGCTCAGAGCTGAGATCCCATTCTGGAAGAGCTTGCAGAGAATGTTAGAGCAGGGAAGTTCACTGATTTCACACTCGATTATGATGGTGTATTGTGGATCAGTGGTAGATTGTGTGTTCCTGATGTGGATGATTTGAGAGAAGAGATCCTAGAGGAAGCACATTCTACAGCCTACAGTGTTCATCCGGGTATTAAGATGTACCACAGTATCAGAGATTTATACTGGTGGGACAGATTGAAGAAAGATGTCGCTGATTATGTTGCTAAGTGTTTGACGTGTCAGCAAGTGAAAGCCGAACATCAGAAGCCTTCTGGGAAGCTTCAGCCTCTTCCTATTCCCGAGTGGAAGTGGGAAAGGATAGCTATGGATTTTGTGGTCGGTTTACCTCGTTCTAAGGATGGATACGATTCCATGTGGGTGATTGTAGACAGGTTGACGAAGTCTGCACATTTCTTACCTATGAAAGCCACTTATTCTGTAGCTAGATTGGCGAAGTTGTACGTGAAGCATATTGTGTGCCTTCATGGAGTACCTGTGTCCATTATATCAGATAGAGGTTCAGTGTTAACTTCTCATTTTTGGCAGAAGTTACAGGAAGCGATGGGCACTAGGTTGGATTTCAGTACTGCTTTTCATCCTCAGACAGATGGTCAGTCTGAGAGGACGATCCAGACACTAGAAGATATGTTGAGGATGTGTGTCCTGGATTTGGGAGGTAGCTGGGATGATCATTTGCCACTTGTTGAGTTTGCATATAACAACAGCTACCTTAGCAGTATTGGTATGGCACCGTATGAGGCGTTATATGGAAGGAAGTGTAGATCCCCCTTGAGTTGGGATGAGATTGGTGAGAGAGCTTTGACTGGACCTGAGATGGTTCAGGATGCTGCAGAGAAAGTCGTCGTGATTAAGCGTAGATTAGAGACCGCTGTTAGTAGACAAAAGAGTTATGCAGATCCTAGGTGCATAAATGTGGAGTTTCAGATTGGAGATTTTGTTTTTCTGAAGGTATCTCTGATGAAGGGTGTGATGAGATTTGGTAGGAAGGGTAAGTTAGCACCGAGATAACAATATAAACCATATATATACCGAAAATATACCAAAAGTAAACCAGGTATATTTCGAGTGTATATATATACGCCAAATAAATCCAATTAAATTATAATTTAAATTAGAAATATATTTAAAAACATTTTAAATATAATTTATTAACAAAACATGTATACAATTTATTATATACCAAAAATAAACCAAAAATATACTTAAATACAAATCACATTATTTATGCATTTTAATCAAAATAAAACATATATTTCTAAAATCATGCATCCTAAGGCATATATATATAGTATAGTAACTCACAAATTAGTGCGCTCCTCGAGATGGGTCCGACGGGCCTGATCCACTAGCCCTTGGTCTCGGCGCAACTAAACAAACAATAAATAATAGACATCAGAATAACCCTAACAGAAATCCTAGAATTCGATCTAGAATATTAAACACAGAATCGAAATTAGGGTTCGACCGGACATCACGTTTTACGAGAATTCTACCAAAAATTCGGCAGAACCTCCCCTGTAAAATGGACATCTCTCTACTCAAAGAGTAGAGCCGACCCTGCAAAGAAACACACTTCAAAATACAAGCTCAACACTCAACCACAACCCCTCGGTCGGACTCCAAACTACAATCTACCGACCGGGGTCCACAAACACAGAATAATTTCAGAAATACCAAAAATATCCTTAAAACCTAAAAATACATTTTATAGGTAGAAATTACATAATTAACCTTTAAACACATCAAAAACCGATAAAAACTCATTTTATTAGTAAAATCGTATATTATATATATAATTGAAAATAATTCACGAAAAATAGTTTAATTAGTTAAAAATACCAAATAATTTGTAGAAATCTTTTTTATACCTTAAATAACTATTAAAACCAATTAAATTACATTTTTAGCCAATTTATGGTAAAATTACCAAAATGCCCTTATATATATAAATATACTATAATTACTTCAAAAATTCACCAAAAATTATACAATTATCCAAAATTAATTTTCTCAACATATTTATCAATAATATCAATAATTAAACTCAATTATCCAATTAAATTCAATTAAAAACATAATTAACCCTAATTTCCCAAATATACATAAACTCAAATAATTCAAAATAAATACATAGAAATTCATAAAAATTCCAAATAAATTCCTATAATTCATTTCAACACCTAATTTAACCATAAAACACAATTTCATAATTTAAATAATTAATTTCCGAAAATTAGAAAATAATATTAAAATATTCAAAATACCCAAAAATCAAAAAAATCTCCAAAAATTCTACAAAAATTCATACATGTATATTAAGCTACTAGGATCAACATTTGTGAAGGGAGTTTTCATGAATCAATCAATTCAAAGCTCAAAAAAATCAAAAACCATAATATGGCCGAATTGGAAAATTCGAAACCTAAGCAAATCTAGACCATTTAAGCTCAAACCAAAGCTAGAATCACACTCATCGGAGCTCAAGGAGAATAAAGAGACCGGCAGTGTCAAAAATGGTGGCAGGAAAGTTGGTGAACGGCGAGGAGAAGAATTTCGGCCAAAATGGAAGAAAAGAGGCTGCCGACGCCGGGGAAGGAGGCTGTCGACGCCGGGGAAGGAGGTTGCTGGCGGCGGGGAACGGCTGGGGACGACAGTGGCAAGTCGGGAGGCACACCGACGGTAGGGGAACGTCAGTTGCAGTGGTGGTTGGTGGTGAGGGAGTGGTCGGGCACGGGGAAGGAGAAGAAGAAGAAGAAAAAAAAAGAAAAAAAAAAGAAAAGAAAAGAAAAGAAAAGAAAAAGAAAAAGAAAAAAAAAGAAAAATAATAAAATAAAAAAATAATTTTAATAAAATATTTGAAAAAAATCACATCCACACACTTAATATTTAATATTTTAAAATTTAATATTAATTAAAAATAATTAAATAACAATAAAATAATTAATTAATTAATAAATTATTAGGGTAAAATAATAAACCCTAATTAAATAAATATATACACACATAGGCTCTATTTAGTAATTTAAAAATACGTATGAGTTCATGCAAGTCTGAAGATATATTTAAAATAATTAATAATAAATTATTTACGTGAAAATTTCCCCGAAAATGCAAGTCCCGGGAAAATTTTACGTAAAGCACTGTAAATAAGACACAATAATTAAAATAGGTTTTAAACACATATCAACTCGTAAAAATATTATAATATATATACACAAAAATTATTAACACTGCATATCCCGGTACAGTGTTAAAATGTTTAAAAACACGGGATATTACAAATTATATAAAATTCACAACAATTAAAAATTAATTTTAACACCTATAAACACCACAAAACACCATAAAACACAATTTCATAATTTAATTAATTAATTTTCAAAAATTAGAAAATACTAATAAAATAATAAAAAATTCATCAAAATCAAAATAATTCCTAAAAATTCTACAAAAATTCATGGAGGTAGATTAAGCTACTAGGAATCACATTTGTAAAGGAAGTTTATGTGAATCAATCAAGATCAACCTAAAAAAAATTCAAAATCCTATAACCCAAAAACAAAAAATCAAACAAAACTCAAAGAAATGAAGTTTCATGCCCAAAGTGAGCTTAGATTAGGACTCACTAGTGAGAGAGGGAGAAAACAAGATTGAAATTATGAAGAATGGTGGTCGAACGAAGGTGCGGCCAGAATCTATGGAAGTTTCGGCTTCTCCGGTTCCACGTGCTGGCAACGAGCTGCTGGTGGTCGGAGATGAGGAAGATGGAGGAGATGACGGTGGGTGATGGCCGGAAGAGGGGGAGGCGTAGTGAAGGTTGTGGATCGGGATCGCGTGAAGGGAGAAGACGATGGGAGGTTTTTGTGTTTTGGTTTGTATGTATAATGAATATATGCATATGTTTATTATATGTATATTATACTATATTACATAATTTAATAAAAATTTATTTTATAATATAATATAATGTTACATTAAATCCACACCACACACACACACACACACACACACACACATATATATATATATATAACACAATAATAAACAACACACACACATAAATAATAAACCCTAATTTTAATTTAAATGCACGTATTCATAAATATTTTATTCGACACTTTAAAATCATACATGAACTCATGCAAATTCATAAAACCGCTTAAAATAATTAATATTTATTTATTTACGTCTTAATTTCCCGAAAATAAAATTCCAGGGAAAATTTTACGTAAAGGACTTAAAAATAATAAAAATAGTTAAAAATAACTTAATAAATAACAAACTCATTACATAATCATAAATATATATAAAAATTATTAACACTACGTATCCCAATGCAGTTTAAAATTATTTAAAAACTCGAGATATTACAAAGGGCAAGCCAACTAATAACATGAGATGTACCAGAAGTGAAATGTATATACATTTTTGTGCTTAAATGAAATGAAATGAAATGAAATGGATTGCTTTAATTATCGTTAAATGTTGCATAAAGTGTCCATTACAAGCCGTTTAACTAGTATAAAAGGGAAATCACATCTAACAAAAGGGGAAATAACGACTTCATTTCATAAGCTAATTTTATTTTCTATTCTTTTGTTGACTACCTTGTGAACTTAACATTTATAATTCCCTTGTCCTTTTATATTTAATAAACTTGTCTCTTTCTGTCTGTTGTAAACAAACCCATGCCTTGTAATGATCATCGGTAGTTTGATCACCGTTGTAGCTTAAATTTCTTTCAATGACTCTTTGAGGCCAAGTTGCCACCAGGTGGTCCAGGAAATTTTGAGAAAGCGGCTCTGGCTCGAACTCGTGAACAGGCTCCACAATCAGTTATTTATGACCATATTGGCGGTAGAGGCGGGCTGGATTGTAGAAAGTGGAAAAATGGAGACCGGCAACTGGGACGCAATATGTGTAGGATCGAATGGTTACATGCTGCAATCCCTACCAAGGGCACATCCAACGGATCAGTGTATCAGGGAATGTTGATAACCAGCCATGAATGTCTGCAGGGATGTGATGTAGTTTCCTTATTCGATAAAGCTTGGCTTGGCAACTCCTGATGTCTTGAGGAGGTTCAATCAGGCCCAACTTTTCATAAAACCACATCTTCGGGATTGCAAATGATTAGATACAGATAGTATGACAGTTAGAAATGAAGGAAGGGACAATGGGAAAATTACCTCCAACAGGAACGGGCTTCCTAAGAATCGTCACGTCTTCGTGAAGTCATCCAATCCGATGATAGTCTCTACTAAGATGAGAGGGAAGGGATTAAACCTTGACTCCACTTGATCAAGGATGGAAAGGATCTTCATATCGCAATGCCCTGAGGGGGAAACCAACAAAAATTGAGCATACAAACAAAGGGCTAACATGCGAGGCCAGTAAGTTTCTTCTTTATCCACATTCATGATGACCTCGAGGAAGGACTCTAGTTTGATTTCCAAGTCAGAGATATAGTGAAAAGAAGACCGGGGTGGAAGGTTGAACATACACGCCATTTATTACTGAATGGAGTGAGAATCCGAGTTTTCAAGGACAGGAATCGCAAGCCGACAGGCAGAGTCTGTATGATGGCCGAGAATTGCCTCGAATTCCTCCAGCACGGGACATATTTCTACTGTGTTGAACCAAAAAATGTGTTTATGGGGATCCCAAAATTGAACCATGGCTTGGAGAAAAGGGAAATTGATTCTCCTAGTATAGAGTGATTTGAAGATCGGAAGGTGAAACGGCTCTAACCTGGCCTAAGATTTATTGTCTAAACCTTTTAAAATCAATTGTAGGGGCCTCAAACTTTATTCCATCATGTTTGTGGCTTTTCAGAGGTGCCTAGAGAGAGAAACAAGAGGTTAGGGATGAAGGGAACTCGAGAATTAGGTCAAACACAAGAATGTGGGTTTTTATAGGAGCAGGACCTCCTGCTACTGAGGTGATCGCCTCATCGATGAGCCGATCACCTCATCAATGAGGCGTCGCCTCAGCAGCAAGAGGTGATCGCCTCTTCGCCAAGGTTCAATGAGGTGATTGCCTCACCAGTAGTATAGGCTGATTGTGCTTCTTCGAACCACACAGTCTAAACAAGTGCTGTCAGAATATAGTGGATAGCTACGTATGTAAAAATTGAAATCAACTCACATGTGAAGAAATGAGAAAAGCAAAACAAATGAATTTAATCGAGGAAAATAATGAATTCTGTAAACATTTTGTCCATAAAATCAAAAACCAAAATTTTGTGATCACTATTCAAAGACTACACAAGTTTTAACCCCGGTACATCAAGAATCTGATCTAGTACCCTCAGGGTCAGCCTCCCCTCCGGCTCCACTGCCACTCTTGTCTTCGTCCTTCTCATCTAGTCCATCTGGAATACGTCGATCTGATGCTCGAGAGTGGCAATCCTCACCCTGCTAGCCTCATCCCAATCCTATTCAGACAAATCATAGGTTAGTAAACTATATAAGCATGCATACATGTAGAAAATAAAGAGGTTCTTACCCTCCACTACTGGGTGACCTCCAGCATGTAGTCTCTCTGAGCCTCTATCATGCGATACATATATAGGCCTTACTCCAGCGAAATCTGCATTATTGAAATAAATGTTGGAGCTAACATTTGGTTTGAGAATCATAATGAAAGCATATCAAGAAAAGAACTTACATGAGTAGCACCACCAGGGGTGCATACAGGGGTCAGGTCCTCGTCCAAAGTCAAGCACTGATGTGACAACTCTCCAAGAGGAACCCAACATCAAGCTAGAGGGTCGGGGATGTGAATAAAGCTGCCTGGGATAAACTCAAAACTGGGGGTAGTAGTCGGCCCAGCTTCCTCGCTAGTCGCAAAAGTCTCCTCCCTACCTGGATCTAGTCGATGCCTCAAAGGCTCTCTCTCCCACACTCGGGACCTAACTGGGGCCACAGGCCTAGCAGGTACAACCTAAAGATAAAAATAGGGGGGAACATGTTAAGAATACAATCAATTTACAAGAAGGGGGAAACCAACGAGGACATACCTGAGAGGTAGAGGCGGCCTGGAAGGGGACCATCAGTAGAAGGTGGGTATAGATGAACTCTGCATACCGGCTCTTCACGCGAACTGTGTGATCCATAGTTGGTAAGCCCGTAATAGCCTGAGCGAGGTTGTCACCCTCTAGCTCATTAGCCCAAAGCATACTATTAAGCGACCTGGGGACCCACCTAGCTATGATACCTGCCCTCTAGTTTAGGACCCACTCTCCCAAATACCAGGCTCGATATCCAGGGCCACAGAGGAGTGACCTCTTCTAGGCTAAGGGCCTGGAGCAAGTCATCTCAATGGTCCAAGTGTCCTCGGGCCCCCATAAGTCATTTCGGATCTGCAAAAAAAAGGGAGGTGTCAATATGTAAGTAAATTGAATATAAATAATTTACTAATAAGTAGGTTTGTGCTTTGTAGGTACCGCATCCTGTATCAGAGAGTTTAGGTGTTTCCTGTGGATGTGAACTTACGCAAGGTGCCTCTTCATAATGCGGCTGGCGCCCTACCTATTAAGGGCCGGGAAATGATCTCCCACTCGGGTAACACCCACAAGCAGCTCTAGCTCCAGAGCCCAGACCTGAAAAAAATAATGACTAAAACATGAGAAGTTAAGAAAACTGATGTAAGTAACGGGGGTCAGAATAAGATGAAGGAAGAAAAAGGGGGGGGGTCATGACACACTAGGACAGCATGCCAAAAGCCATAGAACCTCTTAGCCCGGACCACCTCGTCCATATTCTAGTACAAGTATGCCAGGGTGCAGCTACCCTAATCAAATGTGGGAATTTGGTCAAGATCCCGAAGAGCCGGCAGGAACATCAAGTCGATGGAGCTAGCAATGTCAGTGAAGAAGGTGGTACCGAGTAGATAGAGTAAGAAGGCCCTCACCACCTAGTCAATCTCACGAGGAGTGACCATCGCTGCAGCCTAATCTCGGGTGTAAAAACTCCTGATTGAGTCTAAATTAAGGGTATGAGTCCCCTTCATGTTAGGAGTCATCCCCCAAAGTCGCTCGATGTATATAGCCTTATCCAGAGACAGTTGGTGTAGACTCGCATCAAAGGGGACGAGATCCCCGGCGTAGGCAATCCCCGTGATGGCGGCAAATGACATTGGGTTTAGAGTAAGCTCATTGAATGGAAGGTGGAAAGTGTGGGTCGTATCAAACCATCTCTCCATCAAGGTATGCAGTGGTTGGTAGTCCAAGCGCCCATACTCAGATGGAAGTGAGAGTACAAAGTCCTCGAACCCTATCTCCTAAATCTGGTCCCTTTGCTCATCGGTCAAGTCACTGTAAAAGACCCAGGCTCAATGGAAATTCACAACACCCTTGAAAGTCTGAGCGTCATGCTGTAAAAAAAATAGGTAAGTAAAATTTATGCATTTAACGATTTCAGGGAGAAATTCAGAATGAATGCACATGTAAATAGCGCAGCTCACTCTGTTGATGAAGCGATCGCCTCACCTTAGAGGCGATCATCTCATTAAAGAGGTGATTGGCTTTGTGAAGGGGTGATAGGCAATCGCCTCATCGATGAGGCAATCACCTCATCGAAGAGGCAATCGCATCTGTGAGGTGCAAATGGGAATAATGTTCAATTTTTAATGATTTAAACACAAATTTCACTTTCTGTTCAATTAAATAATGTTTTAAAATGGTAATTATGCAAGATTAATCACCAACCTAATGTGATTTTTCAGGAAATTTTAGAGTACTAACCTTTCCTGATGCAGAAGAGCAAATATGAGACCCTATATCTGCCAGAAGAGGAATCGAGTCCCCACAGGTCAATCCCAGACTCCTAGAGGCACTAATAGGAGGTAGACTATGATCCCACTCAAGCACAGGTGGTGTTCTCTCATTCTCCATTGACTGAAAAGGGAGGAAGGATGCAGGGAGTACAGAAAGTGTAAGAGGAGGAAAGGGGAAAAGAGAAGTGACAAAAAGTAAAAGAGAAAAAGACAAAGGAAAAGTTTGTTTTTTATAGAAAATAAGGGTATGAGGGGTTCCCTAAAAAAATAATAAATGAAATGATGAGTGGTGAGATGAAAACTACTACAATATGATAAAAAGGCAGAATTCAGAGGTAGAGATTTTCGAGATGAAGTTTCGGAAGGGTGGGCTAGGAAAACCCAAGGATTATGTCTCGCAAGAAAGGGCTATTCGGGTTTGAACCCTCGAAGCTCAAAGAGAGGGTTGTTCGGGTTTGAATCCCCGAAGCTCAAAGAAAGGGCTATTCAGGTTTGAATCCTTGAAGCTCAAAGAGAGGGCTGTTCGGGTTTGAATCCCCGAAGCTCAAAGAAAGGGTTGTTCAAGTTTAAATCCCCGAAGCTCAAAGAGAGGGTTATTTGGGTTTGAATCCTCAAAGCTCAAAGAAAGGGTTGTTTGGGTTTGAATCCCCGAAGCTCATAGATCAAGATGACTATTTAGGTAGTATCCCCAAAGTCGAAAGTGAATGACGACTGGGCCAGGAAAACTCAGAAGTTTGTGTTTCAGGTGTTGTGATGATCAGACCAGGAAAATCCAAAAACCACATCCCCAATGATGATCGGGCCAGGAAAACTCGAGAATCAAGTTTCAGTATTATGATGATCGGGCCAGGAAAACTAGTGAATCAAGTTTTAGTATTGTGATGATTGGGCCAGGAAAACCTGAGAATCTAGTTTTAGTATTATGAGGATCGGGCCAGGAAAACCCGAGGTCAACAGTTTTTAAATTTCTTTATCAAATATTAATGAGTGGCTGATTGGTCTGGGAAAACCCGAGGATCTCGGTCACATTTCAGAATTGAAGGATTCATCTCTCAGGTGAGACCCAAGAGTTAAGTACGTTGCCCATCTTGTTATTTGTTTGTTGTTGTGCATGTGATTTTTTCAAAAAATGGTCAGTGCATGCATTTGATTTTTCAAAAAAATCAAGGGACAAACTACAGACACCTGATTCGATCGGCCCGTATTAGAGGATGAATTAAGGGCACTCGGTTTAACCGACCCATTGTCAAGCCCAATGATGTGAATGTGAACTTGGACATGAGGATGAAGCTTGAATCTCTAATGGAAAGTGGACTTAAAACTTAAAGCCTAAAAAAGCCCAAAACCTAGCCCAGCTATCTAAATTCGGCCCAAGCCCGCCTGGCCCAGCGCAGGCCCGAGCAAAAGGGGCATTGCCTCAGTGAAATGAGGCGATCGCCCCATCACAGAGGCGATCGCCTCATCAATGAGGCACCATCTCTATGGCAGCCCACTTGCAGCTACATTTAATGCAGCTGCAATCATGACAGCCAAGTGGTGCGGGCTCCACTTTTTAGACTTGCTTCTTGCGTGAGAAAAAGATTTTTAGGGAAGGAAAAAAGGCTATGAAAGCTAATGATGGGCTAGAAGGCTTAGGGGCATGGGAAAGCTAAGGAATAAAAGAGGAAAAAAGAGAGAAAATAAGGAGGGGGTCTGAAACAAAAAAAGAGAAAAAGAGGAAAAAAATGTCCTCAAGGAAGAAGGAGAGGTGGAAGCAAAGGAAAAAGTCCACATTTTCCTAAAAAAAGAAGGAAGAAGCTTGTGTTAAAAGTAGAGATCACATCCTAGCAAGGATCTCAATCAAAACCTCTCTGAGGACCTCTCATTTTGGTATAAAATCTGCATTTAAACTTGACATGTTCATCATTGTGTGTGTTCTTGCTTGTGTATAGCTAAGACATTAGTATATTTTAGGTATTTCCAGCTTATCTTACTCAATATCCCACTCCATTGATGTGATCTTTGAACACTTTTGTATGTAGTTGTAGTTTGATGATTATAGAGTGTGTATTTGCATGTTTTGTTACTTAGAGTAGAGGTTTAAGCATGTGAGAGTCAGTTTCGGCCTTCTAACTAGGTGGTGCCTCTTCACAGAGGTGCCACCTCTTATCAATGAGGTGATCGCCTCATCAATGAGGCAATCACCCCATTGACAGGCCCCTATGAGGTTTCTGTCCCCTTTTGTTTATGTGTGTTTTACATTTTTTTTTTGCCTCTGGAATATTAGGAGCCTTTATTGATGAGGCGTGTTGCCTCATCAATAAGGCGACCGCCTCATGGACAAAATTACCTTGCTTCCTGTTTTGTTTTTTTTAATGTTTGTCGTGACGTCTGCTTTGACATGCATTCTTTTGACTTTAAACATGGCTATTTCATGGCATGATGATGTTTAATCTTGATTATTTGATACTTTCTTTAGTTCATAATGTGAATACCCCTTTTATCGAAATATTTCTTTTTTTTATGAAAGGAAGGACTAATTGTGTGTTATTCACAGGAATTACTTGATGATTTCCATCATAGAGTAATCATCTTTTGCTAGTTATCCCTTATACATTGCCGCTTTTATGCTATTTTATTAGTTTATTTTTGGTATATGTTTGGTTTATTTTTTTTATATTATTCATTTATTTAGCTAAAAAGCATTGTAATCCTTAATCTCTCCCCTCATTCATTTCCCAATGATTGGTTGTAATTATTATTTATTTTACTTTTGTTGAACTTTGGGACTTAAAGGCATGAAATTGGACAAATGTGCAAACTTGGGCTTAACTATAAAATTTGGCAATTATCTGAAGGAAATTTTAATACATGTGGTAATGAGGAAATAATTAAATGGTAATAAAACGTCAAAACACAAACGGAGGCCAACTGCAAGGTTGGGTGAGCATTCAAACGCTCATACCTAGTTTCCAAACCCGATCTCTTATGACGGCTTCTAGGAACCTCCGTGGGATCCAGTTGCTGTACAATGTGTCCCGACTTTTATCCGAGTGGTGACTCCATCTCTGAATAGGCCCAAGACCTATATCATATTTCCTAGCAGGCCTCAAGCCCGCACAATGTCGTGGTCACCAAACACTTGGGTGCATGCTAAACCCCGCCGCCTACAATAATATTAAAGTATTAATGCACTACATTAAGCAAGCATTATTAAAAGAATATCATTCAAAATATTAAACCGCAATATAAACAATTACGTAGAAAATCTTAATTAAACGTAAAATAATAATGATTCAATTATTGTTTTAAAATTATTAACACTGCATACCCTATTTTAAAATAAAATAATTTAAAAACTCAGGTTATTATATTTTATTTGTTTAGTTGCACCGAGACCGAGGCCTAATGGACCAGGCTCGTCAGACCAGTCTCAAGGAGCGCAAACCTATGAGTTATTATTTTATATATACATAGCACTTAGGTTGCATGTTTTAGAAAATATATGTTTTAAATGTATATTTATTCATAATTGTTTTATTAAATGATTGGTATACTTTAGGTATATTTTTAGTATATTTTAGGTATATTCCTAAGTAAATGCATGTTATATTAATGATTTATATTTAAATTGTTTTTAAGTATATTAATGGTTTATTTTTGGTATATTTCATAATTGATTTGAATTTATTTGATATTTATATATACCCAAAATATACTTAGTTTATTTTAGGTATATATATGGTTTATTTTACTATTATGAATGTCATTCTACATTAATTATTTTCCAAATGTATGATTTATTTTAAATGAAGGATATTGATAGAATGTGCTACCTAGTGGGCAGCACTAGGACCAAGTACGTACCGGTGCGATAGATTGGAGGCTTGAATTACTAACTTATTTTTGGAAATTATGATATGATTGATTTGATTGAGATGTGATGTGATTGATGGTGTGATTGTTGGAACTCGGTTGACTAAGTATCTCGAGGCCAATCACACTGACAGCCAAACTGTTAGAGCTCGGTTGACTTAGTGTCTCGGGGCCAGTCTACTATCCATATAGATTAAGTGAATTTATTTAGAATTAAGTTGTCACGACCCAAAACTAGGAGTTATGACCGGCGCTAGGGAATGGGAATTCTTTCGAATCCGGAACCCGTAGCAAGCTTTAAAAGAAAAGCATGCTATAAAATAAAAAAAAAGTACAACTTAATTAAAATTTTTTGAATCAATAAATAAATCAAATACTCCAAATCCTTTCATAAATGAATATATTCATACAATGTTCAAATACAACTCTCTGAGTATTTAATATCAAAAGAAAATAATACTATTCTGATACAATAACACTACTACTGCAGTTTCTAGAATACAATTCAAAGTTCAAATTATACATTTACATAAAATAGTCGAGACAAAAGAATGCCGACAAAGAACTCTACTACTAAGGTATGATGATATAGGATCTCCTGAAAAAAAATAATTGAGGAGGGTCAGACCTCACTGAGTGAATTATTATACTATATATACATGCAATCTAACTATCTATGGTGAAGCATTCTTATATATATATATATGCATATACACGCATTTCATACAAATGTCAACTCTGCTTAAATAAATATAACAAATGCAGAAAACATTTATTTTTAATACATGAAGGATTAAATAGAAACCTATTAGTCGCAACCTCAATCAACCATATCATCACTCTAGCCATATAGGCCCACTTAAATCCAAATAGATCACTTATTCCATTCTGGATAGTAGACTGGCCCTGAGACACTAAGTCAATCGAGCTCCAGTAGTCTGACTGTCAGTGTGATTAGCCTTGAGACACTTGGTCAACTGAGCTCCAACAATCACACTCTCAATCAAATCATAATCACCACAATTAATTCCTCACTCATACCTAAATCTATCGCACCGGTACGTACACGGTCCTAGTGCTGCCCACTAGTGTCACGACCCAAAACAGGGGTCATGACTGGCGCTAGGGAATGGGAATTCTTTCGAATTCGGAACCCGTAGCAAGCCTAAAAATAAAATAAACATGCAATAGTAATAACAATATATAAGGCAGTGGAAATAAAAATCATAAATATCACAATAACATTTCCATCAACTGGATTTAAATTAAATACTCATCTCATATATATATAAACTCTTTTAATACAAATCCAATTCAAATATAATACAACATCTCTTTAATAACTTAATGACTACTGCAGTGTCTAAATAAAATAAAACTCAAGACTCAGGGAAGCAGTTTACACAAAGAAGCCGGGGCAGAAGAAATCCGGCGTACAGGCCTGCTACTGAGGTCTAAAGACGATGACTCTCCTGAAAAATAGTCAACGGAGGGGAGTTAGACCTCACTGAGTGAATTACTATAATATATATACATGCATACTAAATGCCAATGCACACAGTCAAAAGTATATATAATATGTATATATATAGGCAAATACACACAGATGCAATAAAATCATTTTATATATATTTTATTGAAAATCATTATTTATGAAGGATCAAATAGAACCTTATGATATCAAAACCTCAAACAGTGTTAGACAACACTCTAGCCATACAGGCTCACTTATTCCAAAATATATCCACTTAATCCATTTAGACAGTAGACTGGCCCCGAGACACTAAGTCAACCGAGCTCCAGTAGTCTGACTGTCAGTGTGATTGGCCCCGAGACACTTAGTCAACCGAGCTCCAGCAATCACACCTCCAAACCATATCTCACACATCAAATAATCATAACCAATCAATATCCACAAATGGTTAGTAGTATAGCCTAAATGCTATAAGCGTACCGGTACGTACTCAGTCCTAGTGCTGCCCACTAGGTAGCACGTTCTATCGATTCCTTCATTAATAAATATAAAACATACATTGACAAATAAATGATGCATGAACTTAAATAAAATAGCAATATAAACCATATATATACTGGAAATATACCAAAAGTAAACCAGGTATATTTCGAGTATATATACGTCAAATAAATTCAATCAAATTATAAATTAAGCTAGAAATATATTTAAAAACATTTTAAATATAATTTATTAATAAAACATGCATATAATTCAAATTATATAGGAAATAAACCAAAATAAACTAAAAATAAACTTAGGTAATAATTGAATTATTCATGCATAAATAATCAAAATAAAACATATTTTTCTAAATCATGCACCCTAAACATATATATATATATATATATATATATATATATATATATATATATATATATATATAATATAGTAACTCACACTTAGTGCGCTCCACGAGATGGGTCCGCGAGATGGGTCCGACGAGCCTGGTCCACTAGACCTCGGTCTCGGTGCAACTAAACAAACAATAAATAACGATGGAAATCAGAATAAACCTAACAGAAAATCCTAGAACTCGATCTAGAATATTAAATACAGAAATAGAAGTAGGGTTCAACCGGACATCACATTTTACGAGAATTCTATCGAAAATTCGGCAAAACCTCCCCTGTAAAACGGACATCTCTCTACTCAAAGAGTAGAGCCGACCCTGCAAACAAACACACTTTGAAAAACAGGCACAACAATCCATCCACAACCCCTCGGTCGGACTCTAAACTACAGTCTATCGACCGGGGTCCACAATCACAGAATAATATAAAAATACCAAAAATACCCTTATAACATAGAAATTCATTTTATAGGTAGAACTTACATTATTAACCTTTAAACACAGTAAAAACCAATAAAAACTCATGTTATTAGAAAAATCGTATATTATATATATAATTGAAAATAAATCACGAAAAATAGTTTTAATTAGTTAAAAATACTAATTAATTTGTTGAAATCATTTTTATACCTTAAATAACTATTAAAACCAATTAAATTACATTTTTAGCCAATTTTGTGTAAAATTACCAAAATACCCCTGCATATATAAATATACTATAATTACTTCAAAAATTCACCAAAAATAGTATAATTATCCAAAATTAATTTTCTCAACATATTTATCAATAATATTGATAATTAAACTCAATTAACCAATAAATTTCAATTAAAAACATAATTAACCTAATTTTCCCAAAATTACATAAACCTAAATAATTCAAAATAAATACATAGAAATTCATAAAAATTCCAAATAAATTCCTATAATTCATTTCAACACCTATAATTATCATAAAACACAATTTCATAATTTAATTAATTAATTTCTGAAAATTAGAAAATAATATTAAAATATTCAAAAATACCCAAAAATCAAAATAATCTCCAAAAATTCCAAAAAAATTCACACATGTAGATTAAGCTAAGGGGAACAACATTTGTGAAGGAATTTTTTATGAATCAATCAAATTGAAGTTCAAAAAATTCAAGAACCCTAATAGGCCGAATTCGAAAAATCGAAACCTAAGCAAATCAAGACCATTTTAAGTGAAACAAAGCTTGGAATCACACTCACCAGAGCTCAAGGAGAAGAACAAGACCTGCGGTGTAAAAAACGGTGGCCAGAAACGTTGTGAATGACGGTGGCCAAAGTTTCGGCTTCTTCGGCTAAAATCAACCTCCAGACGCCGGAAACAGCTGCAACAGGTGGCGAGGAGGGCTGGGGAAGGTGGTGGCACGTCAGACGACACACCAATGGCAAGAAATCGGTGTGACAGGTGGTGGAACGCGATGGAGGCAATCGGGGAAGAAGGAGGAAGTCGGGGCAGAATTGTAATTTTCTAAAAATTTGATTTTTTTGACATATTATATGTATATATATATACTTTACACTATATAATAAAATAATATTAAATTACACATATTAAATATACACCACACACTTATAATTTAATATTTTAATAATTTAATACTCCTAAAAATAATTAATTAATATTAAAACAAATTAATAAATAATAAAATATTAGGGTAATATTAATTAAACCCTAATTAAATAAATAAGTACACATATACACGTTATCTAGTATTTTAAAATATGTATGAGTTCATGCAAGTCCGTAAATCTATTTAAAATAATTAATAGTAAATTATTTACGTGAAAATTTCTCTGAAAATAAAAGTCTTGGGAAAATTTTACGTAAAGTACTCAAAATAATAATAAATAATTAAAAATCGATTTTTAATTAATCAACAACTTATGAAATATCAATATCATATTTAAAAATTATTAACATTGGATATCCCGATGCAGTATTAAAATATTTAAAAACACGGAATATTACAGTCTCTCCCCCTTACAAGAATTCATCCCTGAATTCCAGAAAGAAAAGATTACAGGATCAAGAAGGAAAGAGATATGAGTAAGAAGCTCGCATCTCAGCTTCAGTCTCCCACGTATGCTCCTCAACTCTGTCGCTACGCCACAGAACCTTGACCATCGGAATCTGCTACGAACGCAATTGTCGAACTTGAAAATCAACGATCGCCACAGGTTCTTTCACAAACGTCAAATCTTCACTCACTTCTACATTGTCGGGCTGCAACACGTGTGAAGGGTCTGAGATATACTTCCTCAGCATCGAGATATGAAATACTGGATGCACCTATGACATACTCGGAGGCAAATCCAACCGATATGCAACAGTGCCAACTCTCTCTAAAATCTCAAACGGTCCGATATATCTCGGTGCTAACTTACCTTTCCTGCCAAATCTCATCACACCCTTCATCGAAGATACCTTCAGAAAAATGAAATCTCCAACCTGAAACTCCACATCTCTGCACCTAGGATCCGTATAACTCTTCTGTCTGCTAACTGAGGTCTCTAATTTACGTTTAATCACGGCGACTTTCTCTGCAGCATCCTGAACCATCTTAGGTCCAGTTAAAGCTCTCTCACCAATCTCATCCCAACTCAGTGGGGATCTACACTTCCTTCCATACAATGCCTCGTATGGTGCCATGCCAATACTGCTATGGTAGCTGTTATTATATACAAACTCAACGAGTGGCAAATGATCATCCCAGCTACCTCCTAAATCCAAGACACACATCCTCAACATATCTTCCAATGTCTGGATCGTCCTCTCAGACTGACCATCTATCTAAGGATGAAAAGCAGTACTGAAGTCCAACCTTGTGCCCATCGTTTCCTGCAACTTCTACCAAAAACAAGAAGTAAACATTGAACCTCTATCTGACACAATGGACACAAGTACTCCATGAAGGCACACAATATGCTTCACATACAGCTTCACCAATCTAGCTACAGAATAAGTGGCTTTCACAGGTAGGAAATGTGCAGACTTTGTCAACCTGTCTACAATCACCTAGATGGAATCGTATCTATCCTTCGAACGAGGTAAACCGACCACAAAATCCATAGCTATCCTTTCCCACTTCCACTCGGGAATAGGAAGAGGCTGAAGCTTCCTATAAGGCTTCTGATGTTCGGCTTTCACTTGCTGACACGTCAGACACTTAGCAACATAATCAGCAACATCTTTCTTTAATCCATCCCACCAGTACAAATCTCTGATACTGTGGTACATCTTAGTAACACCTGGATGAACGCTGTAAGCTGTAGAGTGTGCTTCTTCTAGGATCTCTTCTCTCAAATCATCCACATCAGGAACACACAATCTACCACTGATCCACAACACACCATCATCATCAAGTGTGAAATCAGTGAACTTCCCTGCTCTGACATTCTCTACAAGCTCTTCTAGAATAGGATCTCGGTTCTGAGCTTCTTTAATCCTATCCCTCAGTACAGATCATACTTTAAAATGAGCTAACAATCCACCTGATCTACTGATCTTCATCATCAGACCTTGATCCACTAACAGATGAAACTCCTGGATCAACGGTCTCCTCTCAACACCAATGTGAGCAAGACTACCTGAGGACTTTCTACTCAAGGCATCTGCTACCACATTAGCCTTGCCCGGATGATATAAGATCTCGCAATCATAATCCTTCAACAGTTCCAACCATCTCCTCTACCTCAGATTCAGATCTCGCTGTTGGAAAATGTACTTAAGGCTCTTGTGATCAGTAAATATCTCACAAGTCACCCCGTACAGATAATGTCTCCAGATCTTCAAAACAAAGATCGCTGCAACCATCTCAAGGTCATGTGTGGGATAATTCTTCTCATGCTTCTTCAACTGCCTTGAAGCATAGGCTATCACCCTTCCATTCTGCATCAACACACAACCAAGACCAATTCTAAAGGCATCACAATAAACTGTGAACTTATCCACACTATTAGGCAAAGCTAACACTGGCGCTGTGGTCAACTTCTCCTTCAACAATTGAAAACTATTCTCACACGCTTCTGACCACTCGAACCTAACATTCTTCTGAGTCAAGCGAGTCATAGGGGCTGCTATCCTGGAAAAATCTTGCACAAACCACCTATAATACCCGGCTAAACCCAGAAAACTCTGAATCTTTGTAACAAAAGTCGGTCTAGGCCACTCAAACACTGCCTCAAGCTTCTGTGGATCAACCTGAATACCTTCTTTAGACACCACGTGTCCAAGAAAAGAAACACTCTCCATCCAGAAATCACACTTCGAGAATTTAGCATAAAGCTGATGATCTCTCAGTGTCTGTAGTACAATCCTCAAGTGATATACATACTCCTCTATACTCCTCAAATATACCAGTATATCATCAATGAAGACTACCACAAACTGATCCACATACGGTCTGAATACCCTATTCATCAGGTCCATAAAAGCTGTTGGTACATTAGTCAAACCAAAAGACATCACCAGAAACTCATAATGACCATATCGAGTGCGAAATGCTGTTTTAGGAATATCAGTTTCATTGATCCGCAGCTGATGATAACCTGACCTCAGATCAACCTTAGAAAAGAACTGTGCACCCTGTAGTTGGTCAAACAAGTCATCTATCCTCGAGAGAGGATACTTGTTCTTCACTGTCACCTTATTCAGCTCTCTTTAGTGAATGCACAATCTCAGGGTACCATCCTTCTTCTTCACAAATAGGACTGGTGCACCCCAAGGGGAAACACTAGGTCTGATGAAACCTTTATCCAACAACTCTTGCAACTCCTCCTTCAACTCTTTCAACTCTGCAGGAGCCATTCTATAGGGTGGCATAGATATAGGAGTAGTACATGGACCACATCTATACAGAACTCAATCTCTTTATGAGGTGGTAAACCTGGCAACATCCTCAGGAAAAACATCAGGAAGCTCACAAGGCAACAGGAACATCTGTGAGTGATAACTTCTCCACTAAAGTAACCCTGACCAATGCCAAATATCCCTGACATCCTTTCCTCAATAACTTCCTAGCCGTAATAACAGAAATAAGATTCTGAGGTGCTAAACTCCTATCCACCCACAAACTTAAACTCTCCTTCATTAGGAATTCTGAAAGTCACCTCTTTATTCCGACAATCTACCACGACATAATGCTGAGATAACCAATCCATTCCCAAAATAACATCAAACTCCATCACATCCAATAAAATCAAATCAGCGGGTAATTCTCTATCTCCCACGAGAACTGGACAACCAGAAAGAACAATATCGGTGTCCAAGGAATCGCTCAGAGGAGTGGCAACAGACAAAGGAAAAGCCATCCTCGAAACTTGCCAACAAGATTTAGAAGCAAAAATGGGAGAAATGAATGAATGTGTGGCACCCCGGATCAAACAAAACCCATGCATCCAGGTAACAGACAGAAAACAATACCTGCCACGACGGCATTAGATGCCTGAGCATCCTGCTGAGTGAGATGGAAAACTCTGGCCTGACCTTGACCTCCCTGCTGACTGGTAGAAGCCTAGCCAACACCTATGGCACCTCCTCTAGTACCTCTACCACACGACACATCTGCTGTGGGAAAAACTGAGTGGAACTCTGATGCTGGGCTGGAGGTAACTGAAATGGCACGGGTGTAGCACATAGCAATTGACTGCTGTGGGAATCGCGGAATCTACGGGCTGCTGATACCCGGAGTAAGGACATGATCTGGCAAAATGTCATGTCTGCCCACATCTGAAGCATGTCAGTGGTGTCAGATAACACAGTCCCTGATGGACTCTACCGCAAGTCTGGCATGCATTGGCAGCTGATCCAGAACTGTGACCACTGCTGCTACCCCGAAGCACCTGACCTGAATCTGAACGATTCTACGTTGACCTCCACGGCCATGTCTACTGCTCCGATGCACTCGCTGTTGCTGCCTCTGACTCTGCTGAGTCTGACCTCGCTGCTGACTACTCGAACCAAAGTGATAAACTCGAATACAGAGTAGCCTGCAATCCCACTCAACTAAACTCCCAGCTGGTAGTAATCAGGCATCGCTCCCTGCCTCACTAAGCCTCAGCTCAATCTCCTTGGCTAACTCAATCACAGACTCCAAAGTAAGGCCTGCTGTAGGCATACCAGCAAATGCAGAACCCAAACCAGTAACGTAGGTAGTGACTACAAAATACTGATCTCGCATTAGATCCTCTGCATATCTACCCAGACGAAGAAACTCTCGGGTGTACTCCTCTACAGATCGATCTCCATGAGAAATACTGGTCAGTCAAAGACGATAGCTCAAACGAAGCGGCTCTGGATAGAATCTCCTCATAAATCGCTCTCTGAACTGAGCCCAGGTCATCGTCATCATGTAAGGCTGGATCATCTGAATGAACCAATCTAGGGCTGGTCCCAACGACAGATAACTCAATGATAATGATTCTACTGGTACTCGGTATGAGCAGTCCGAGTCTGAGTCTCGATCGTGTGCAGAAAATCTACGGATTGAAAGTCCCCATCAAACGCAATCCTACCAACTCTAGCATAGAACAAAAGCTGCCTCAGGTCAGACATACCCTGCTGATAGGCAGGCTGAACAGGCTGAACAACTGGAGGTACAGGAACATCAAATTCAAGCTCAACATGCTCCTCGTCCTGTAACACTCTCTGCCTATGCGACCTAACCGCTCCACGAGGTCTACCTCTGCCATGACCTCTACGTCTAACTGGCTGCTCATGAGGTAAAACCTCATCCTAAAAAGACCTCAACCATCCTCGGCCTCAACAAACCAGTGGAGCGACACGCGCTCAGCCTCCTCATTCTGAAAAGACAAATGAAAAGATTCAGGAAAAACAGACAACGAAGGAATAACGCAGAAAACTAAAACAAGGAATACTTATCAAGACGTACTCAAACCTAATTCACTGCAGTAGTTCAACAAAAAACACAACTTGAAAACTAGGGCCATGACTCACATAACTAAGCCCTGACACAGAACTCCGCTCTGATACTAACTTTGTCATGACCCAAAACAAGGGCCATGACTGGCGCTAGGGAATGGGAATTCTTTCGAATCCGAAACCCATAGCCAAGCCTAAAAATAAAATAAACATGCAATAGTAATAACAATATATAAGGCAGCGGAAATAAAAAATCATAAATATCACAATAACATTTCCACCAACTGGATTTAAATTAAATACTCATCTCATATATATATAAACTCTTTTAATACAAATCCAGTTCAAATATAATACAACATCTCTTTACTAATTTAATGACTACTGCAGTGTCAAGATAAAATAAAACTCAAGACTCAGGGAAGTAGTTTACACAAAGAAGCCGGGGCGAAAGAAATCCAGCGTACAGGCCTACCTACTGAGGTCTGAAGATGATGACTCTCCTGAAAAATAGTCAACGGAGGGAGTTAGACCTCACTGAGTGAATTACTATAATATATATACATGCATACTAAATGCCAATGCACACAGTCAAAAGTATATATAATATGTATATAACAGGCAAATACACACAGATGCAATAAAATCATTTTATATATATTTTATTGAAAATCATTATTTATGAAGGATCAAATAGAACCCTAATGATATCGAAACCTCAAACAGTGTTAGACAACACTCTAGCCATACAGGCTCACTTATTCTAAAATATATCCACTTAATCCATTTAGACAGTAGACTGGCCCCGAGACACTAAGTCAACCGAGCTCCAGTAGTCTGACTGTCAGTGTGATTGGCCCCGAGACACTTGGTCAAACCGAGCTCCAGCAATCACCACCTCCAAATCATATCTCACACATCAAATAATCATAAACCAATCAATATCCATAAATGGTTAGTAGTATAGCCTAAATGCTATAAGCGTACCGGTACGTACTTGGTCCTAGTGCGTTCTATCGATTCCTTCATTAATAAATATAAAACATACATTCACAAATAAATGATGCATGAACTTAAATAAAATAGCAATATAAACCATATATATATTGGAAATATACCAAAAGTAAACCAGGTATATTTCGAGTATATATACGTCAAATAAATTCAATCAAATTATAAATTAAGCTAGAAATATATTTAAAAACATTTTTAAATATAATTTATTAATAAAACATGCATATAATTCAAATTATACAGGAAATAAACCAAAATAAACTAAAAATAAACTTAGGTAATAATTGAATTATTCATGCATAAATAATCAAAATAAAACATATTTTTCTAAATCATGCACCCTAAACATATATATATAATATAGTAACTCACACTTAGTGCGCCTCCACGAGATGGGTTCGACGGGCCTGGTCCACTAGGCCTCGGTCTCGGTGCAACTAAACAAACAATAAATAACAATGGAAATCATAATAAACCTAACAGAAAAATCTTAGAACTCGATCTAGAATATTAAATACAGAAACAGAAGTAGGGTTCGACCCGGACATCATATTTTACGAGAATTCTACCAAAAATTTAGCAAAACCTCCCCTGTAAAAACGGACATCTCTCTACTCAAAGAGTAGAGCCGACCCTGCAAAGAAACACACTTCGAAAAAACAGGCACAATAATCCATCCACAACCCCTTGGTCGGACTGCAAACTACAGTCTATCGATCGGGGTCCACAATCACAGAACAATATAAAAATACCAAAAATACCCTTATAACATAGAAATTCATTTTATAGGTAGAAAATTACATTATTAACCTTTAAACACAGTAAAAATCGATAAAAACTCATTTTATTAGAAAAATCGTATATTATATATATAATTGAAAATAATTCACGAAAAATAGTTTTAATTAGTTAAAAATACTAAATAATTTGTAGATATCATTTTTATACCTTAAATAACTATTAAAACCAATAAATTACATTTTTAGCCAATTTTGTGTAAATTACCAAAATACCCCTGCATATATAAATATACTATAATTACTTCAAAAATTCACCAAAAATAGTATAATTATCCAAAATTAATTTTCTCAACATATTTATCAATAATATTGATAATTAAACTCAATTTAACCAATAAATTTCAATTAAAAACATAATTAACCTAATTTTTCCAAAATTACATAAACCTAAATAATTCAAAATAAATACATAGAAATTCATAAAAATTCCAAATAAATTCCTATAATTCATTTCAACACCTATAATTATCATAAAACACAATTTCATAATTTAATTAATTAATTTCTGAAAATTAGAAAATAATATTAAAATATTCAAAAATACCCAAAAATCAAAATAATCTCCAAAAATTCCAAAAAATTCACACATGTATATTAAGCTAAGGGGAACAACATTTGTGAAGTAATTTTTCATGAATCAATCAAATTGAAGTTCAAAAAATTCAAGAACCCTAATAGGCCGAATTCGAAAATCAAAACCTAAGCAAATCAAGACCATTTTAAGTGAAACAAAGCTTGGAATCACACTCACCGGAGCTTAAGGAGAAGAAAGAGACTGGCGGTGTCGAAAATGGGTGACCAGAAACGTCGTGAACGACGGTGGCCAAAGTTTTGGGCTTCTCCGACCAAAATTAACCTCCAAATGCCGGAAACGGCTGCAACAGGCGGCGAGGAGGGCTGAGGAAGGTGGTGGCACATCGGACAGCACACCAATGGCAAGAAATCGGCGTGACAGGCGGCGGAATGGCGTTTGAGGCAATCGGGGAAGGAGGAAGTCGGGGGCAGAATTGTAATTTTCTAAAAATTTGATTTTTTTGACATATTATATGTATATATATATACTTTACACTATATAATAAAATAATATTAATTTACACACATTAAATATACACCACACACTTATAATTTAATATTTTAATAATTTAATACTCCTAAAAATAATTAATTAATATTAAAACAAATTAATAAATAATAAAATATTAGAGTAATATTAATTAAACCCTAATTAAATAAATGAGTACACATATACACGTTATCTAGTATTTTAAAATATGTATGAGTTCATGCAAGTCCGTAAATCTATTTAAAATAATTAATAGTAAATTATTTACGTGAAAATTTCCCCGAAAATAAAAGTCTCAGGAAAATTTTACGTAAAGTACTCAAAATAATAATAAACAATTAAAAATCGATTTTTAATTAATCAACAACTTATGAAATATCAATATCATATTTAAAAATTATTAACACTGCATATCCCGATGCAATATTAAAATATTTAAAAACACGGGATATTACAACTAGAAAACACGTTCTATTGATATCCTTCATTTATAATAAATCATTCATATGGAAATAAATAATGTAAAATAACATTCATAATAGTAAAATAAACCATATATATACCAGAAATATACCTAAAATAAACCAAGTATATTTCGGGTATATATATGTCAAATAAAATATGAAATATACTAAAGATAAACCATTAATAGAATTTAAAACAATTTAAGTGTATTTCAATAATATAACATGCATTTACTTAAAAATATACCTAAATATTCTAAAGATATACCCTAAGTACACAAGTCATTTAATAAAACAATTATGCATAAACGACCCTAAATATACCAATAACATGTT